>VSMD01019729.1:0-13134 GCA_008750895.1 Mirza zaza | reverse complement strand
CGCCCCCACTCTGGTGGGCAGGGCCGCTGCAGTTCCACCGTCCACGCCGGCCTTTGACCCCGATGCCACGGACACCACGCCCCCTTCCAAGGCTGTCACCGTCTCGGTCTCCTCCGCCTCGGGAACAACTCCACCCCTTTCCTCAGGGCTCGCGGCGCAGCAGGGCCTCAGCGCGGATCGCCAGCGGCAAGGGCGGCCCGGACGGCCCGTCAGGGGACCGCCACATCTCACCTGAATGCAAGAGCCAGCCCGCGGACCACATCCGCCCGTCACAGACGGCGCCAGAGCCGCCACGTGCTGGGAAGGAACCGAGCAGCTCCAGAGGGAGCCCAGGCGCAGGCGCTCTCCAGCCCAGCCTGGTGCCCTCCTCCCCACCGCCCACCGGCCCTCCTCCCGCGCCCCGGGCCAGCGGTGCCCGTGCGACCTGCAGCCCGAGTGGAGGGAGCTTTGGCTCCCCGTGTCTGCGCAGCCCCGCCGAGCGCGCAGCCGGGCCTTCCCGCGGCCGCAGGCCTGGCTCCCCCATCCGCCTCTGCTCGCGCCCTCGCCCAGCGCGCCGCGGGGGAGAAGCGACCCGCGTGAGGGGCACGTGTCCAGCCCGACTTCACACGGACTTTCCCAAACGTGCCCGGGGACAGGGTGTGGAAGTAGCTCCCCTTCCCGACCCCACAGGCCGAGTCCTGGCGAGTGTGAGGTCTGGGCGTCAGGGGGCCCGCCCAGGAGGACGCGGGGTCCAGGCCAGGGAGAGGCCGGGCGACCCGCCCTCACCCCTCCCGCCCTGCTTCTCGCCCACCCGCCTGCCCGCGCTGGAGCCGAGCCCGCCGGCCCTGCCGGGAAACCCTCTCTGGGGTTCGTCTTCAAGCACATGTGTCTGCGGGTCGCGCGCCTCGGTCTGTAGTGGAGACTCAGGCCGGCCCTGCGCGCAGTTCCCACTTCAGCCGGAGGGGCTGGGCCTGGCGTCCCGCTTCTCGCACGCAGAGGGAGAAGCAAGGAAGAGCCCATGTCTGCTCCATAATTACTGAAAATGTCTGTTTAGTGAGGATTTATCATGCTGCCTAAAAATGTCAGAAAAGATTGTCTTTGAGAACTGGTCTGGCTCTAGCTGGTGTAGACCACCAGGATATCCAGTCACAGCAGCTACAATTACACCCAGTTCTGGCTGCCCTGGGTTCTACCGGGTCTCCCCCAGACTTACTGGCTAAAGGCTCTATGTTTCCTAAGTCGTTTCCCAACCCAGGAAAACCATCTGCAGATGGGAAAGAGAAAAGTACAGCGTTTCCCTCAGCTTCCAGCCCATTTCTTGGAGCACTTGTTGATTCAGTGGTGACGCTGCACTGGACTCGGGGCTAGGCCGGGAGATCGAGCCTTGACATCTATCTCCTGCCCCAGAAAAACAGACCGCTGGACCAAACCTTCAGCAGAACAAGTGAGCACTGAGATATCAGCTGCAGGTAAGAAGAACAGAAAATACTTCCAGGGGAAATGAAACATGAACCGCACCTTCAAGGAGGAGAGGGGACTGTCAAATGCAGGACTATTTCCTGGTCAAATCAACAGCTGGCAAAAGGCCTGGGCAGGGGGATGACCAGCCAGTGGGACACCAGAAAGGTGGTCTGATGTGCATGAAGAGTGAAAGCAAAACTGAGAGCTACACCTGTACCATATGACAAGGGAGAGCTCAATGAGGACAAACTTACCTACCACAATGAGGCATTTGTCCATTTTCCTGAAAGTATGAGAAGTCATGAATGTGCTGTCAGCAAAAAGATGACAGATTTTTATGTAGATTTTATAAACATTTCTGCGACTGTGTTAAAAGGAAGAATTAAATGGTGCCAGAGCAGAGTCTAGGAGCCTCAGTGACCTAAGCAAAGATGAAACAGTGAGCTCCTGTTCTAAGGCATCTGACCGTGGGGATGCTGATGAGGTGGGAATGAGGTGACATGGGTGAGCACCAGGAACCCAGGTCCTCCAGCCTTCTGGCTTGGATAGATGAATATGAATGATTTGGGAAGAAATACTGATACACGTCCTACTTTTAATAGCATGAGATGCCTGTGGAAGACACTCTTGCTGTTTGGACGGAAGTTCATTTGCTTATTTATTTATCAATTTAAGATATGTCTTGAGCATCTGGGATGTGCTATGCACTATTGTAGGTAGTAGTGTCAATTAAAAGAAAGGCAAAATTCCTGCCTTTGTGGCTCCTACATTCTAGTGAAAGGGAGAAAAGAAATAAAACTTGGAAATTGTCTGGTTGGTTAGGTAGTAAAACAATGCTATGGAGAATAAAGCATTCAGTGGGAGACTGAGACTGTGGTAAGTGAGAAGGAGGGTCTCACTTTCAACTGTGAAGAGGCTTCCGAAGAGAAGCCTTACTGGGAAGGTGAAATTTGAATGAAATCTAGAGAGAGGCAATTGAGTCAGATGTCTGAGGGAAGAGCATTGCAGAGAATCACTGCATAGTCTCTGAGAAAGCGTGCCTGAAATCTGAGTTAGCAGTTAGCGAGCTAATGTGGCTGGGAGAGTCAGCAAGTGGAGCGGGGGAAAGGGGAGAGGAAGACAGAAGATGTGGTTGAAATCTTTGCTCCACTTTGCATTGGTTGTAGAATCTCAATCGACTCAACCTTTAAGAGTCTCAGTGAGCTCAGTGCCTTTACTATGGCCTGTTTATGTCACAAGATATTTGAAAGGTTAAAGTGAAATATTATAGCAAAGTGACTTATGAACCATTCTTGTTATTGCTCTATACATAGAACTGGATGTTTCTGTTCCTTCAAAAATTCATATTTTGAAGCCATAATCCCAAATGTGATGATGCCATTAGGAGGTGGGGCCTTTGGGAGGTAATTAGGTTTAGATGAGGTCATGAGGTTAGACCCCCCTGATGGGATTAGTACCTTTATAAGAACAGGGAGAGACACCAGGGCTTCCTCTCACCAGCCAGCAGATGAGGACATAGCAAGAAGGTGGCCATCTTTAAGCCAAAAACAGGGTCCTGACAAGGAATAGAATCGGCCTTGATCTTGGACTTTTCAGCCTCCAGAAATGTAGGAAATAAGTCTGTTGTTTAAGCCTCCAATCTATGGCATTTTGTTATAACTACCTGAGATAAGATAGCTAGATATTAGTAGATTGTGTGTATGTGTGTGTTTGTGTGTGTGTGTGCTCAATGAGTGAGGTCCCTGGGCGATGGTGCTCTGATTGCCTTTACCATGCCATCAAAACAGAAGAACCACATTTAAAGGGAGCATCAAAGTGCTTGCTTTTGTGAAGTAAATGCATGTAAAATATGATAACTGGGACTAAAATTGCACAGTATTGTGCCTAGTGCACATTTATGAGATTAACCCTGTAAAACAAAGAAAATCATCACAGAGAGAATACAAGACTCCTCCAGGCACCCTGTTGCCTGACTCATTTACTATAAGTTGTTCCTTACAGTTCCAGAGGGTCACAGCTCCTCCTTCCCGGCTGCAGACAATCTCCTGCCCTTAAAAATCAGAGCTGCCTCTCAGAAGCAGGGTTGAAATCCAGTTTGTTTCTAGCAGTTCTGCACCCTCTCTCCATCATGCCTGGCAATATTACCAGGGACAATTTTACAAATTTATATGTCACAATATTTGTTAAAAAGACCGTCAAGCTAAAAATATTAATAGCAATAGATGGAACCTTTCTTATGCTAATAAAAGGCTTCCATTAAAAAAATCCTACATCTATCACAATTCTTAAACATGGTACTTAATGGTGAAAGACTGTATGGTTTGCCACTAAGATCAGAAACAAGGTAAGGATGTCCATTCTCTCCACTTCTATTCAATTTTGTATTAGGAGTTCTAACTTTTGCAATAAGGCAAGACAAGGAAGTAAAATGCATCTAGACTAGAAAGGTAAAAGGTAAACATTATTTATTCACAGACATGATTGTCTATGTAGAAATCCTATGGAATCTCAACAAAACAAAAGTCATGAGAACTTTTTGTCATAAGATAGCTTATGTCAAAAAGTCATAAGACAGCTTAGCAATATTGCTGAATATAAGATACACAATTTGTATTCTATTGTATTTCATGTTAACAATGAACAATGGAAAACATACATTAAAATCATTTAATAACATCAGCAAACATAAAATACTTATAAGTAAATCTGAGAAAATATGTGAAATATCTATACACTGAAAACTAGAAAACACTGCTGAAAAGAAATCAAAGACCTAAATAAATGGAAGCATATACCATCTTCATAGATCAAAAGACTCAATATTGCCAAGGTGTCAGCTGTGTCCCAACATATCTATAGATTCCAAACCATCCAAATCAAAATTCCAGCAGGCATTTTTGCAGAAATTGACAAGCTGATTCAAAAATTCATATGGCAATGCAAACAATCTAGCATAGCCAATGCCAAAGATGACTTTGAAAAGGAACATACTTAGATAACTTACATTACCTGTTATCAAGACTCATAAAAGTATAATAATTAAGACAATCTTGCATTACCATATCGATGGACATATAGATACAAGGAACAGAATAGAGAATCCCCAAGTAAACCCATCTGGTCAATTTATTTTCCACAAAGTTACAAAGTCAAAGGAATGGAGAAATAATGGTGCTTTCAACAAATAGTGATGAAAAAACTGGACACTATTATGGATTTTATTTTTTATTTTTAAATTATTAAATCAAATTTTATTGATAGTTACTTTAAATATTAATAGACTAAACACCCAAATTAAAAAGCAAAGATTATGAGAATGAATACAAAAACAAGATCCAAACATATGTTGTCTATAAGAAATGTAGTTTAAATGTAAGGGCAAAATAGGGAAAAAGATTTGCCACACAAACAGTAAGCATATTATGGATTTTTTAAAAAGTCTCAATACAGCATTCAATATTTCAATACACAATACACAAAAATTATTCAAAAATGAGCATAAACTTAAATATAAAACATAAAACTATAAAACTTCCAGAAGAAAATATAAGAGAAAATCTTTGTGATTTGGGGCTAGACAATGACTTCTTAGATACAACACCAAAAGTCTAAGAGAAAAAAAATAATTAAATTGGACTTCTTCAAATTTAAGAGCACTTCAAAAGACGCTACTAAGGGAATGAAAAGGTAAGTCATAGGCTAGGAAATAATATATGCAAATGACATCTGATAAAGGGTCTGTATTCAAAATATTTAAAGAACTCTAAAAACTTTTAAAGGACAAAAATCCAGTTTATTTTCAATGGCAAAAGATTTTAATAAACAGTTCACCAAAAGCTATACAGAAGACAAGTAAGTTCATGAAAAGATAATCAACATCAATATTCTTTAGGAAAATGCAATTAAAACCTCAATGAGATCCCACTGTACACATTTAAGAATATCTAAAATTAGAAAGACTGACCATCACAAGCAAAGATGAGGATTGAAAGCATCGGGACCTCAGGGACAGCTGGTAGGAATCTGCAATGTTCCAGTCACTGTAGAAAGAGGAGAGAGTTAAACAATTTCTTTAAAAAGTTAAATTTGTACTTACCATCTCACACAGTCATTTCACTCCTAAGTATGTATTCAAGACGTATGAAGCATTTATCTACACAAAGAAGTGTACATGAATATTCATGCCACCTTTATTTAGAATAGCCCCAATCTGGGAGCGGTCCATGTGCCCATCAGTGGTTAATGGCTACATAATAGAATATTACTCAGCAATAAAAGGACTGAACTATTATGGACACACTCAATGGGATGGCTGAATCCTAGAATAATTATGCTGAATGAAAGAAGCCATACCCTCCCCGAAAAAGTACAACCTGTTTATATCAATATCTTGAAAATCCCAGCTACTATACAGTAGCAAGGAGCACCTCAACAGTTGCTGGGTAGGGGCAGAGAGAGGCAGGACGGATGCAGTGCAAAGGGCCTGAGCAGTGGATACGTTTGTGACCTTGCTGGTGGTCAATGCTTCCAGTGTGTATACACACGTCTAAAGTGTCCGCTTTGTTGTGCATGGCTTTTTGTATGGTGATTATACCTCAATAAAGTCCTTTTATAAGTCACCTTATTGATAAAGCCTTCTCTGATAACCTTTTTGCTTAAAATTATAATATCACTCCCCACACACAACCCACCTCTCTCTTCCTTAACTTTTCTCTGCAGATTTTATCACTTCCCAATATAATATATAATTTACTTATTTAGGGTCAGTGCGATGGCTCACGCCTGTAATCCTAGCACTCTGAGAGGCCAAGGCGGGAGGATCATTTGAGCTCAAGAGTTCGAGACCAGCCTGAACAAGAGTGAGACCCCATCTCTATTAAAAATAGAAAAATTAGCTGGGTATGGTGGCACATGCCTGTAGTCCCAGCTACTCGAGAAGCTGAAGCGGGAGAATCAATTGAGCCCAGGAGTCTGCAGTTGCTGTGAGCTAGGCTGATGCCACGGCACTCTAGCCCAGGCAACAGAGCAAGACTCTGTTTCAAAAAAAATTTTTTTTTACTTATTTGTTTATATTCTGTCTTCCCTACCCATCCCATTAAACTGTGAGCTTCCTGAGGGCAGGGGCTGTTGTCTGTTTTCTTTAATGGTATGTTCTCAGAAACTAGAAGAGAACCTGAATTTGTCATGAAGGTGCATCTTGGTAGCCTTCCACGAGCTCTCTTGGGTCCTCTTTTGCAACACAGGCCAAGTTCTCGTGCCTAAAAACATGGTAACAGAAAGAAAAGGTATCAGAAAGAAACCAGGAGGAATAAGTTCTATTCATGGTTCTCTATTAATTATGCTAGGCATTCAGCCTCTCTGGGTTCTAATTGCCTCATTTATAAAGAGAGAAAATTTAACTAGATGATCTCTAAGATCTAAATGCTTGTTATTTGCAAGGTATTCTTCTCAAAACTAATCTGCAGATCCATCAAAATTGGGACACTTAATAAGTTTTAGTATAGACATATATGCAGATTTATATGCACCAACATGGAAAACAGACATATCAAAAATTAAGTAAAGAGAGATACTGTCAAACAGTACACCTGATATAATCAACGTACTAAAAATGTCATAAAACTAGATCTATGAGTGTAGGCACAGTTGGATATGGAGATCCAGGGAACAGTCTGGGTAATACTAGCTAAACTGTTAGTTGTGGTTAAAAAGAAAAGGGAGTTTCACTTTTTACTTCACATACTTCAAAACAAGAAAAGTGAAGCCATTATGAAAAATATATTTCTTTGTATTTTTGTTTTTCTAAATTTTCTATTTATATAAAAGGATTTTTAAGACGTGTTTTTAACGTCCATTTCTAATAGGAACCTTCTCATAGGCTGCAGAATGCACAGCTTGCATCATTTCTCTGGCCTGCATATCACACTGCCGCCAACAGTGGAGTGGACCAGGCAGTGGAATGGCCAAAAGCTCGGGGCAATCCCAGCCAGACCTGGCCACGCCAAGGGAGCTGACACATTCCAAATGCATATTGGGGCAAGTCCGAGGCAAAGTGGTTTTGCTTTATCGGTTTTTCCTTACCAGGAAAGGAACCAAGCTTGCAAAAGTTAGTATATCACATAACCTTAAAAGGGCTGGCATAAAAACGCATTCTCCTAACACATTGTTAAAAGCAGAACACCCTCCCCATCTTTATTACATTCTAAACAGCAGTGTGGGCTGATTTCATTACACAAAAAAGAACAGATTTTGGAAACAACCAAGTCCAAATGTGTTACTCAGTTGCATTTGGTTTCACTTAGATAGTTTTTGGCATGGTGCATCCTCCCTTCCTTACTGACCATTTTGTCTAAAGAAAATGAGAAGATAATGTATTATACTCCTATAATTCCAGACAGGTCCACCATGAAAATTTAGCATAACAAAACCCCTTTCATCACAATAGAATTGTTATAGACTGAGGCACATGACAACCATACAAGCTTCTAAATTCTGAGGTCACTGCCTTCCTGTCCTGGTGATTGGTACTCGCTTTCACTTGTTCCCATTGCTGCAGCTGCCACCAAGTAGAAACAGGGTGTGCAGATATGAAAGGCACCAATCCAAAGGTTTGCTTAATATTCCAAGTCTGTGCCAACCTCGCTGCTTAAATGCATTTAGCATGTTCCTTAAAGTACCCTTACTCTATAGGAAAGGTAACTTTCCTCCTCATCTTGCAGAGAAGACGTAATTTCTGCACTTCAGCAAGTGCAAGAGAGAGAGGGAGAAAGAGAGATGGTCACTGGAGAAGAGAAGAATGGGAAAGATACCAATCTGGGATCTAGGTAGCAAAGATTTCCCATTATTTATGATTTAGTGGTGGCCATTAGTGTCCATCCTAAATCTACCAGGAACTGGATAGCAATCATGTTGTTGTAACAAAATAATCCACTTTTCAGGAGTTATATTTTCAGTGGCAGTCCTGAGATACAGCATTAATTCCAGCTGAATCTAAAAGCAACATGGAGAGGGACATCTAGAATACCAGACCTTTGTAATATTCACATGGCTTGTTAAGACGTCAAATTTCATCAAAAGGTGAAAGCAAATGCCTTCATTTGTGCAATCAACATCTTCTTCAGTTACACAGCTTCCCCAAAAGTTAATACCATGAACATTGACTTGAGGCATTTTGTTTTCTTTTTTTTTTTTTTATTTTTATTTTAGCGTATTATGGGGGTAAAAGTGTTAAGGTTACATACATTCAATATGCAGTTTGGACACAAATTGTTGGCAATCTACATCTCTAAATGAACAAATAAATTAGCATTTTTTCTCTAGTCCCCCATAGTCTATAATTACCTTGATATCTTAAAATGGCTTCTTTTTCTAAGTCATCCAATCCTTTAACAGAAATTAGAAAAGTCTTTCAAGCTGTAAATAAACAACAATATTGTGATGGTTGCTATTTGTGTCTATGAGTTTATGCTTACATGTGCATTTCATAGTGCATAAAAGATTATATTATATAAATGGGCCAGCCATGGTGGCTGATGCCTGTAGTTCCAGCATTTTGGGAGGCTGAGGCAGGAGGATCACTTGAGGCCAGGAGTTGGAGACCAGCCTGGGCAATATAATGAGTGAGACTCTATCTCTACCAAAAAAAAAAAAAGGTAGCTCTAAAAGATAGTAAAACTTTAGGGAGTGTGATAATCAATGTCTGTTGCATCACTTCTAAAATGGGACCAGCAAACACTTATTGAACACTTACTATGTATGTAGAGGGTACAAATTAGTTGTTACTGTCTTTAAGGAAGGGTTCAAAAACCATTTAAGAATATATGTTGTATTATACTTCATTTCCTCTAAAACATTTTTTGAACACAAACATTGATGAGTAGTAAAAGAGATTTATTACCTCTGCCTTTCCAGAATATTTTTTCATCCTTTTTTGCTACATTTCATCTACCAGTTGTAATCATCTCATATACATCTTTAATCTTCCCCTAATCCTAACACTCAAATTTCCACTTTAATGGGGTTTTGTTTGCCAAAACATATTATATCATGGTTTCTTTCCCAGAGATTTTTTTGTCTTTGAAAGCTAGAATATAAACTGGCATGAGAAAAAAGTTCTTTCTTCATATGAGAATGACTATTAACACCAACCCTTTAGCACCCACTGCAAGGGGAAAATAGAACAAGAGGATGTACCCTGGGTGGAGATGGCAAATTAATGTATTTAAAATCTGTCAGCTCTTTGTCACTTGGCTAAGCTTTGTCACTTGGCTCAGCCTTTTAGAGGTTGTTTCCCAGGGACTAAAAGACTATAAAGAAAAATGTCAATGTAAAGAAAATTATCTCAAGAGGCAGAACTTTCAAAGAACAACAGAAGGATTGCCAAGTGATGGCTTAGGCTTTGATCTGAGCAAAGTTACCAAGCAACATGGTTCCCTCATTTTGGAGAAAGCCACCAACATCTAACCAATGAGTTCAGTTAGCCCTAATAAAATAGATGAATCTTAAACGCTTCTGTCTCCTGAGGAGGAAGAGATAGGAGAGGCCACACTTCATGATAGAAATCAGAGTATGGTACACTGTGGGCAGCATGGGGCTGTGAAGACTGAGCTGGGGAGAGACAGCAGAGTACACCAAATAGAGCAAAAGGCCTGGAGGACAAGGCCCAAGTTTAACCTCAGGCCAGTCTGATTTCTCCAGGTGACTCACTGGGCTTCATCTATCAAGATGATGCCCCGACTGAGCTGGGGAGAGACAGCAGAGTGCACCAAACAGAGCAAAAGGCCTGGAGGACAAGGCCCAAGATCAGACCTCAGGCCAGTCTGATTTCTCCAGGTGACTCACTGGGCATCATCTATCAAGAGATGCCCATCTCACTGGGCATCATCAACAAGACCACATGAAATGGTGCTGAAGTCTCTTCTTTCTCTAAAACTGTGTGACTTGAATTAACCTAGATTTTGATCTTGGTATATATTGTAATGGACATAAAAATGTCTGTCTGTGATACAATGTTTTCCAAATCAACCATTACACAAATGTTAGAATTTTATAAGCAACCTGGGAAAATCACAGAGCAAAATAAAATCATGGCTTCAGCTCCTGCTTTAAATGACTATAAATAAAAGCTTAAATTAAGAAGAGATCAGTAAAGGCATTCCTGTGACGACAGAGTGCCACTTGGCTAGTACAGCCACTTGGCTAGACTTTATGAGAGGGGTGGGTGCTGGACCACAGGCGTCTAACAGTGGGGCAGGAGCACAGGGCCCAGCGTCAGAGCAGGAATGAACACACCCTTGAAGGGCGGGAGAAACTCAGTCCAACACACTCAAGAATACTGAAGATCGTGAGGATTAATTAATGTTCAGGAGGAAAAGATGGAGCTTATTATAAGGAACTCTGAAAACCACCCATGAGCCAAGAGGTTTGACCTATTTGACGCAGACCTACCAGTGCTGATGTGGAACAGTCTTCAAGACATAGGCTTGAGTAGAAGCTTAAAGTGCAGAACATTGAAGACTATAGACCACATACTGCTTCTGACAGCAGCCGAGGCCTGTGTCCGCATATCTTTCAGCAAACTATGCATTGTAGTTGCCTCGGAAAAGGGGTTCTGGGGACGTGGGGTCGGGGAGGAGATTACTGTTTTTGTGTCTGCACTTTTGAACTCTTTACAGAAAAGTAAGGAGAGAGAAAGGGAGAAAAGGATGAAGGGAGGCGGGGGAAGAGAGCTGAGCAAAGGAGACTAGACTCGAAGCAACAGACTTGACTTTCCTTTTCCATCATGGAAATGTTGGAGATTGGTAAATCTACTGGAAGATAATGAGTCCTATTTCTTTAATGTGATGAAAAAGGCAAAAGAAAAAAAAAAAAACTTCGGATTAAATGAGTAGAAGAACTAAAAAGAGCCAAAGTCTGTTATTTTCACATAGAAGAAATACCCGTGAGCTGACACTATTGGTTACTCATAGAAACTAAAATTTATCAAAAAAGAATTTCTCAAGAAAAGGAAAACAATAATATTGAAGTTATTATCAAAACAAATTACTGTTTTGCTGCCTTTTCAGTTTTGCAGGCCACATTATTTAAAATTCAAAAGAAGAATAAAGATTATTGAAATATCATCTATATGGCAAATTTGACTTCTTGGAAGAAAATATATGTGCATCCAAGTTATTGCTGTTCAGGATTTTAAGCTGCCATTATCATTCTTAGGCACGATGCTCCATCCATCTGAACGATCCCAGAAGGACTCATTTAACAGCAAGATGTGGAGTGATTCAACAGACCACCAAGCGCAGGTCTGTCTTGTCCGTTCTGCAGCAGAGGCTGAAATGCTCCAGCGGCTGCCTGGCGCTCAGGTTTCAGCCAAGGCTGACTTCACTAGAGCTGCGGCTCTCAGCAAGATTAGGCAACAAGGATCCTACCATGTGACCACATGGGAACATTCGAGAAGGCAAAACATAATTTGTCTACAATATTTGGCTCACCATTTTTATTACAACATCCAAATAAGATCACTAGGTATCCAATAGGGTGACACTGGCAGTTCAGACAGCAGACATCCCAGGACTTCCAGGCTGTGGCAGGGCTATTACAGAATTCCCCAACCCACGCCCGAACCCTGCACTCCCAGGCTGGGTGCCAGTGATTATCTTCAAAGCTGGAGGCCAGCCGAGAGGAGAAGTGGCCAGTTGGGCTGCTTGATTAAGTGTTAGTTGGAGAATTTTCCACTGAACATACATTTGCAATGTAGTTAAGGAGGGATGGGGGAAATATCTCTCTTGCAAATATTCTTTGGGGAAAGTGGCCTGTTGTAGGAAGAAGCCCACTCCCCACAGGCCCACCCCAATAGACAAAACCTTAGCGTCTACAGACACACGTGAGGCGTGGGCCCTCATCCGTTCCTGATGGCGGCTTTGTTCTCCTGCCCTGGGGAGAGTGCTGTCTGCATAAGACATCTCATCCCGCATCCTGCAATCCGTTAGGACTCCAGATGCTCTCGGGGCAACGAGAGCCCAAATACAGATTTAAGAGAGATAAACAGATGCCTGTCCCTTTTATTTCTGGTTCTCATCCTTATTGTCAGACAGTTGATTTACTGGCCATTTTTCTGTGGTGCTAATTCCCCACTGGTGTGGTATAGAGAGGAATCAGCAAACTATATACAAAGGGTCTGCCACCTATTTTTATAAAATAAAGTTTTATTGGAACACAGACACTATCCTTCATTTGAATATTGGCCAGGGCTGCTTTTGTGCTACAATGGCAGAGNAAGGGTCTGCCACCTATTTTTATAAAATAAAGTTTTATTGGAACACAGACACTATCCTTCATTTGAATATTGGCCAGGGCTGCTTTTGTGCTACAATGGCAGAGTTTAATTATTGTGGCATAGACCATATGGCCTGTGAAGTTTAAGACATTTACTGTCTGGCACTTTGCAAAAGGTTGCCAACCCGGGTCTAGAAGCTAAGAGCAACGCTGGTGGATTCCCACCTCATCAAATCCCCCCCCCCCCCCCCCCCCCCCCCCCCCCCCCCCCCCCCCCCCCCCCCCCCCCCCCCCCCCCCCCCCCCCCCCCCCCCCCCCCCCCCCCCCCCCCCCCCCCCCCCCCCCCCCCCCCCCCCCCCCCCCCCCCCCCCCCCCCCCCCCCCCCCCCCCCCCCCCCCCCCCCCCCCCCCCCCCCCCCCCCCC
>VSMD01019725.1:0-12707 GCA_008750895.1 Mirza zaza | reverse complement strand
ATATATATATATATATATATATATAGTATTTCATTCTCTTGACTTAAATGATTCTTGGGAAACTAAAATACGGTAAAAACCTTTCCTTAAAATAAATAATAGATGGTAAGAACACTGTAAAAACCTCCATACGCCTTCATAAATCGCTGTGGAAATTGCTTTATCATTGCAACAAATCTTGATGAAAAATGTCAGCTGAAATTATAAAGCAATTAAACAAATTAACACGGCTGCCAAATAGATATATTAGTATCCTACACCCGGCCAAGGACCAATCCATATGTTATTAAGAGAATGACTCTTTTTAAAATGTAATGTGCTAATTTTTGAAACAGTCTGTAAGGTGACTGCAGGCAGAAAAATAAGCCAAGAGCTTAGACTCTGGTGGTGGGAAGAACTGGGTTTGAATGTGAGTTCTGTCATTATTAAGCCATGTCCTTAGGCCAGCCACTGATCTGAGCTCTCCACACTCGTAATACATAACACAGACTGCAAGAATGGTAACACTGTCCCCCTGGCTCCAGAGAGGGTTAAAAGACACAAAGCTTTACTTAGCGCAGTGCCTGGTGCATACAGTAAGCACTCAATTAATGACAGATGTTATTATTAAGTGGTGAGGCCTAGCCTAACGTGTTTTCGTAAGAAGATTATAAATTACAGCAACTCTAATTAAACTTGATCTAAACTCCTATGGCTTTCCCTTTTTCTATACCCCTGGAAACTCAGAATAAAGACCACCAGCAGAACCATGTTTATTTGAATCTATTAACGGTCACATATAAATCAAGCCCAGTGTTATGAGCTTCTAACGTTTGTAATTTTTTTTTTTTCCATTTTTTCTGCAATATGATTCTATCCGTTCAGCAACTATACAACAGCAATTAGGGTTAACAACATATAATAAGAAATACAAAGAAAAAGAACATTGGGGAATTAGCTGATGCTGGGAATACGCAGAGAATGTGCTGTTTCAAGCATGTTTATTATTGGCTAAATCATCCAATTATTAATCTTCACTATATTCTTGCCTAGCATTTGGTGTTAGGTGGTTACTCAACAAATGTTGGAAAATCGTTTTTTTTTAAACTTAACTTGTTAAAACAACAACAACAACAACAACAAAGAATCTTTATATAAATAAGGCCCAAAGCCTAAAAGGAACTTGAAAAGAGAAAGGAAGAATGCTGGGCTTGGAAGTCAATTTAGAAAGGGAAGGGGGCTGGGTGTCGTGGCTCACGCCTGTAATCTTGACATTCTGGGGAAGGTGAGGCAGGAGGTTTGCTTGAGTCCATGAGTTTGAGACCAGCCTGGGCAATATAGCAAGACCCTGACTCTACAAAAGATTTAAAAATTAGGCAAGCATGGTGGTGCACACCTGCAGTCCCAGCTACTCAGGAGGCTGAGGCAGGAGGATCGCTTGAGCCCAGGAGTTCGAGGCTGCAGTGAGCTGTCATTAGGCTACTGTACTCCAGCCTGGGTGACAGAGTGAGATCCTGTCTCTAAAACACACGTACAGCAAAAAAGAAATAAAAAAAAAGGGAAGGGAAAGGGGCAAGGAAGGAGGAGGGCTGATCGAAACAGTGGACCCATGAAGAGCCAGGTTCACGGTCAGGCGCACATGTTCTTCTCCTACACGCCAATAAAGATGACGAGGAAACGGGACACCAGAAAGCCAATCAAATGGTAAATGGAAAAGCCTGCTGGCCTCCCAGGGCCATCACCATCCCTAAAAGCCCATCACACCGGAACTTTCTAGACCCGACACCTCACGCACCAGTGACACACAGAGGCAGAGAGCGAGTCCACATGAACTGAGCTGAATGGGCTCCAAAAGGGTAGCCTTCGGGTGACGGAACGACCTTTCCGATGGTGTCCCTTGCCGTGACATACTGCATTTTGCTAAAGCAAACTAACAGTACCAACGGCCACGAAAATGCCATGGTTTAAGATAATGACTTGGGCATCTATCAGATTAGAATCCGCTCAACACTGTAAGGATATGAACTTGAGCCTCTCTAAGTCTCATTTTCTTCATTGGAAAATGGTTATAATGATGGCTTATGCTTCAAAAGATTAAAAGGATTAAAGGAAATAATATAAGTGTTTTAATAGAGTTCCTGACTCATTGGAGATACTTAATAAACAGAATTTGGCTTTTTATTATTATTATTAATTTTTAACTTTTAAAACATGGTATCGGGTGAGTTACTCAGCCTCTCTGCTCCCCTTTTACTAGATATATAATGACAGGGACACCCACCCCTGGCATCATGCCACAACTAACCAAGTGAGACTTAGCAGTGCTTGGGCTCTCTGTTGGCACAGAGTGATCAATGACAGCCGTCTGTCAAGCACAGAATTTAGAACCTCAGAGTGGATCCAGAAGCTTAAAGAAAAATAAAAATCAGTCTAGAGACCCACCGAAGAGAAGGACTGATAAAATACATTAGAAAGGAAAAAGAAATAAAAAGGTAAATAAAAGAGAGTATCAACAGAACTCACTGACAAGGACTGGAATAAACAAAGCCTTGTGACGAACAGCACGACAACTTCACTGATCAAAATGTCACTTTTATTACTGCTAAAAGTTACCTTGGGGGAAATTGTTATGATAATAAATCTCCCCCAAATTAAACGCACCAACCCATTCCTGCGCGGACCTCACGAGCACACAGTCTTTCCAGCAAGACCTGCCCAAATGAAGTCGCTCTCATGGAGGGACAGGAAGGCACGCTTCCCTGGGGGCAGGCAGAGCTCCTCGGAGAAGAAGACACATTATCAGAATTAGCAATGTCCAGATCCTTCTCATTAACTCGCTGATCAGAGAGCTCACCTCTCCCTGGCAAGATGTAAATAGAGATTCCACATCGCTGGCTCCTCCAAAGCTCTTGAAGGGGCGCTTTAGAACTATAAAGCGCTGTTTTGTTCCAGGTTCTCATAAATATGGGGTGTGACATTTTTATCAGGCCAGCTCCAAGGCCGCTAACGAATGACAAAGTCCAGAGTAACAAAGAACCTTCCTGCTTCCTTCTCAACCGTCCAATGCCCCCCCACACAGGCGAGTGAATGGAAATTTGTTTATAGCTATCTGATCCCAGACTCTCGCTCCAGATCACATCTAAACACAAAGTATTTTTTTTTCTCAGTGACTTTTTAATTTGGCACAAAACTTGCTTAGACTATTACACTGCTTTGGGAAACACGAATCATATCTCACCTTACACGTGGTGAGATGGAAACTGTGTATGAGAAGCAATACAGCAAGCAGAGGCGAAAATACCCCGGACACACGCAGTCTGTGTTTTGAGTGTTTTGTGACGTTACAAAAAAGCATCAAAACAATTCAAACGCTTAAGAATTCATTGCTACCCACGACTTGCCTTTGTTAGAACATCCCATCACATAGGGTGTTTGCAGCAGAACCTCATTCATTCATTCATTCATTTATTGGAACAGAGTCTCGCTTTGTTGCCCAGGCCAGAGTGAGTGCCGTGGCGTCAGCCTCGCTCACAGCAACCTCAAACTCCTGGGCTCAAACGATCCTCCTGCCTCAGCCTCCCAAGTAGCTGGGACTACAGGCATGCGCCACCATGCCCGGCTAATTTTTTTCTATATATCTATTAGTTGGCCAATTAATTTCTTTCTATTTATAGTAGAGACGGGGTCTCACTCTTGCTCAGGCTGGTTTTGAACTCCTGACCTCGAGCGATCCTCCTGCCTCGGCTTCCCAGAGTGCTAGGATGACAGGCGTGAGCCACTGCGCCCGGCCCAGAACCACATTTAAAGTCACTTGTTAAAATGTACAAATTATGTAGGATGGGGAACCCTATATATGAACCATCCACTTCTTTGTTCTAATTCTTGGTTTCTTAAAGGAATCCCAATAGCAAACTGATGCACAGCAAGTAAGTTTTGATGGAGAAGGAAAGAGAGGCCAGGTGTGAGCAGTAAGGGGATAGATCAGAGGACAGGAGGGGTCCACAGACCACAGACGTGCCAGGGGCACATGGGAAAACACAGTAGTGATGGGTAGAAGGGAAGGGAAGAGAAAGAGTTGAGAACTGATGAAGACAAAAACTGACTGCATTGCAGGCAAGAAGCATTTGTGATTAAATAGGAAAGAGGCAGGGTTTAAGAGGCAAATGGGCTTGAGTTCAGATCCTTAAGTATCCGTGAGCCCTAGATGAAGCCAAAGTTAGGGACGACATGATAGGTAGGTAGGCAGGTGGACAGACATAGATATACATATATAACAGATCATCGCAGAGTACCTGGTACACAGTAGGTGTCCAAAACCTGGAGAGATATTATTGTTGCTCCTAGTCACAGTTTGGCCACAGGCTTGGCTTTGTGAAGCCTAAAGCAATCCTTTTAATTTTAGACAGCACTTACTTTGGCTAGAGAACAAGGGCAATAAGAACAGTGGGAAAGTTTCCAGTGACCTTTATCTGTTTAGTCCTACGGCTGCTTGCAGAAGTCTGCAGTTCAGGAATTACAACCGGAAGTCTTCCAATAGTAGCAAACACAACCTGAACTCAGGGATCCACATCCCAGCAGACAAGCTATTTTCCAACATCTACGTCTGCAATGCTGGCCTCTTGCTGGTGCATGTCCTCAGTTCCAACTGCTACAGACCACGGCAGAATGGCCTGATTCCTAGGCAAGCTGTACTGGAAACAACTGTGCACAAGAGAAAATAATAGGTTGAAGTAGGGCCGACAGAAATGTATGGCCCCACTCAAAATAATAAACACCGCCAAATGTCAGCAGATGCAACTGATGTCAGCAGATGCCAAATGTCAGCAGATGCATCACCTATGATTACCATATCCGATTTAAAATGTCTTGTAGATCAAGCACTTTTAATCCTTTTGTAAACTCCTTTAAGTCACTGATCAATACCTCTTAGACAGGTTACAGCGGCAGCCTCAGAATCAGGCAGAGCCTTGATCAACAAAGTGTTAAGCCACAGAACTAAACCGACTCATCCTTTCCTCTTTCAGGTGACCTTTGCCTGAAAAGATAGATGAGTTCCCGAGAGCAGGCACTACCGGCTGAGCCGTGTCTCGTTTTGACAGCGACAGTCCAGCAAATGACAAGCGCTGTCAGGTGACACGTTCATCTCCATGGGAAAAGCGGCCATGCCAAAAAGCAAGAATCTCGGATGTTGTCGCATCCGCTAGGACAAGAAGTCATAAAATGACTACCGATGCAGGAGGGACAGCGGTATCTAGACTGCAATTAGGAGGAGGCGTAAATGGGCGCTCCTGCCCAAAGCTCATAGGAAGCTGGACACTTTTCCTCTGTGCTGGGATTCCTGGCCAAGGAACGAGTGAAGTCCTTATCAGCCATCTCTGACCCTTCTTGGGGCCCAAACCTCTGAGCTACCTTTTACTCGGGAAGTCTCGTGGCAAAAGCAACTTTACTAAGTAACCAGAAAAGAAAAATGAAGGGCATTTTTTTCCCCCGTTTCTTCAATTGCTCATTCATTCAACAAACATTTCTCCTGCAGTCCAGGCACTGAGCTAGGTGGGGGGTGGCCCTCAAGCAGACTCTGGCAGGACAAGCAGACACGCAGCCAGCGGTACAATCAGGAACAGAAATGTGCTCGGAGGAGGTTACAGAGGGTGGATCAGGAAGCAGGGAGGAGGGCAACAGGCCCAATCTGTGGCAGCCATGGAGGACTTCCTGGAGGAAGCAGCATCTGGCTAAAACTTAAAAAAAAAAAAAAAACTGCAGAGGGGTCAGGTGGAAAGGGAGGGAAAACAGGAGGAAATAATATGTGCCCAGTTACAAGAAGATGGAAGGAGGTTTGTAGGGCGGAAACACGCAGCAGAAATGGGTTGAGAATGTGAACAAAACTGGAGGTGAAAGGAGACAGGAATATTATCCACGTGGTTCTGAGGAACGAGAGAAGCGAGCACGTTTACACACACCTCAAACCCATTTATTTATAGGTAGTTTTCCACGGGCATGCAAAGAAAAGACCGAATGGGAAATAAGATAAACCTAGCTATCCTAAGATCATCATACAATGATTTTTTAAAAATCTGAATAAATCATTAACTATGAACATTCTATTGAATACACCAGAGAATGTCTTGAAAATCAGAGAGAATATCCTCATTTTTAAGGCATTTGTGCTTCACATTACTCTTACTCCGAAGCCATAAAACCTCATTCTTTTAAACAGCTGAAACTGTAACTTCAGCAATGAGAGACACTGTTTCTTTTTTCTTTTACTCTCAATGGTCTCTTTCTACGTTCCTCCAATCGGGCTATTGTCAATCACGCCCAAGTTGGGAATTAAAGCGATCTGGTGTGACCCCGACCATGCTACTTGCTGTGTGACCTTAGGCAAGGTATCGACCACTCTGAGCCTCTGTCTCCACTAATGAGACCCATCTCAAAGGGCCGCTGTGTGTATCGGGCGAGACAGTGGCTGAGCAGGTACTACTGCTATTTCCATTTTACTAAAGAGAGAGTGAGACTCAGAGAGGTGACGTGACTCGCGCCAGGCCACACACCCAGCAGGGCAGCCCTCAGACTTCACGCCGCGACTTCACTCTGCATCTGGTTCTCTTTCCTCTCATAATTTTTTTTTTTTTTTTTGGTGGTGCTTTTCAATGGTAAATATAATTAAATTTCAACTAAGATGACCTTTCTTGATACCGTAGAAATAATAAGAGCTCTAGAGTAAAGGGGAAATAAAAGGGGAGTGGATAATAATAATAACTGTAACAAAAATAGCATTGGATGAACACTTTAAATGGGTAAATTGTATGGTACGTGAATTATATCTCGAATAAAAAATAATAAAAAAAATAATAAAAAAATAATAAAAAATAATAATAAAAAAAATAAAAATAGCGGTGGATGAGATGTGAGTAACGTGGCATTTAGAAGTGATATGATTTTTGAGGAGGTTAAAGTTTGTTGCTTCATCTTCTTATCAGTAAAACAGGGGTCCTATTACATGCATTACCTTTGCCAAAGAATTAGGGTAAACTTGAACCCTAAGTGGAAAAGATGCGCATATAGCTCTACTGCATTGCAATGACTCTAGAAATAATTTGAGAATGAAGGAGCTTTTTTATCTCTTCGCTGCTAATAACCCATGAGCCTCCCGAAATGTGTAGAAAAAGAAGTCTACCCTCAACTGCAAGCACCTGTTCATGAGGTCACCCCTTCTCAAAATACTGAAGTCACTGAAACATCAGTGGCAGGAGGTTCTGGAATATACAGATTCCATGAGTGAGTTTCCCGGCGGCCCCAGTTCCAGCAAAATCAGGACGATCCATTCTCCAAATCGGGGCTTCCTCATCCAGGAGCACGGCAGAGCTCTCCTGCACCAGGCCACAGGCCAGAGAATCAAAACAAACACAAATGTGCCCAGAGTAACCCAAGCCTGCAACAGAATCCCAAGCGAGCCCTGGTCTACTCACGTTCAAAGGCGCACACAACACACCAGACCCGGAAACAGACCTCTCCTGAATTTCCTTCCCATTTTATGAAGGAAATGTAAAATGAATTGTTACCCGTTTTCTCTTTCAGTAGGAACAACACTTCTGTTTTCCAAACTCCTGGTTTTACTGGTTTCGTGGAAATAAAATGCCAATACCCAGGGCTTTATACAAGCAAAGGCCAACGTGATTTTTTTTTTTCCAGTGTTTTTTAAAAGACAGAAGTCATTTCTGCCCTAATGCCTACGTAGTAGTAAGCTTAAAAATCAAGCCATTTAGCTCACAGTCAGGTCCAATAAATCAGGGGAAAAAATAAATGGGCGAAGCATGCCAAAAACGTAGCCATGGTAACACCACAGATGCACCAAGAAATGGTGCGCTCATTTGCTTCATCCCCATTTCTTAAATTGGAATCTAAGTGGGGGAAAAATTGCAGAGAGAACAATCATGATTCTGCAATTACTGAATTGTGCAAAATTGCATCCAACCTGCCGTACCATAACTCCCGAGGCAGCGACACTGCAGCCACAGAAACAGCCCTAGGTGGCTCAGGAGTTGAAAAGACCAGGATCTGCCACTGGTTACTTAATCCCTGTGACTCTGTTTTCTCACCTGTAAAATGGGTATTAAAAGACCCCCAACGTCACCGGGTACCTGTAAGAATAAAACTCGACACTGCGGCAGAGGCAGGAAACTGGGGGACTCAGGAGACCTGACACCTTGGTCAACTTTAGCCTAGATTGCATTAGCTTACCTCAGTGCCTCAGTTTCCCAATCTGTAAAAGGGGGATAATAATCCCTGCCCCCCCATCCATGTGATTAGCACTAGGAATTATTATTAATCCAAAATATAAGGAATTACTGTGAGGATGTTATTAGGATTACAGTTTTCAACTCCAATGCTGAAAGACTAAAAGAACCAAGGGCCACAAATTCACGTTAACACAGGATCACCACCTTTTCTCCGTCAAAGGCTGTCCCACTCCGGGGTCGAAGACAACCTTGGGGCCCTGTCCCAAGTGACTTACAGGAAATCCCTTCTCCTCTCAGTTTTATTAATGAGTAAAGTGGAAGAATGGGGGCTGTTTTAGAATCTCTTTTCTCCAAGTCACAGGTTAGACTCCAGACTTAGAGTCTAACTCACTAGAGGAGTTCCACTTGCTATTTTCACAGTAGTAGCTGGAAACATTAGCATTCTAGCATGTCACTTGCAAGATACTATTTTTTTTTTTAAAGAGAACCCTTTGTTGCAAACAAATCACAACAATAAGCAGGGTACCTTGAATATTAAATTATTGCTCCTTTCTTCTGCTGGTTAAAAAATGGTACTTCTCAAAAAAAAAATTTTTTTTTTTTTGAAATCTCTGAAAGACCAGGTAATAGATAAAAAAAAGAAAAATTCCAAGTAATAAAACCAGAACCATTCTTTCCTCATAGGAAAGAAATTAAATCCACCATGCATCCTCCCGGGATCCACCCCTTATGTTTAGCTGTACATGAACACAGTGTGGCAGGACACAATGACACTTCTCCACAGTTGAGCTGCCACTTGTATCTACCTGTAGACAGATAGACAGGCAGACTGACAGCCTGCCTGCCTGCCTTTAACTGAAAAACTCCGCCTTCAGAATTCCTATGTTCTGTGCCTTGCTTTCTAGGATTTGGTCTAATCCAGTGGTTTGGAGGATTTGGGCATTTTTTACTCTGTAGACAACATTTCCTCAAACAAAATCAGACACGGAATCGTGATTTATGAATCTGATAAAGTTGGCCAAAAGGAGAGGCCTGGGAAGGAAGGGAGAGCCCTGAGGTCTTCCCCTCACCAAGGGGCTGTCACAGCACCCGCTGGTCTCCACAGAGGCCGGTCTAAAGGCCCCTGGCCTGGGCCACCCATCGGTAATGGTGACAGTTAACATTTACAGAGACTCGCTCCAGGCCAACATGCTCCAGAAGGCCTTGAGTACCTCATCCCATCCTCTCCTCCCAGCAGTTCCATGAAGCTCGTGTGACTGACACGCCCTTTCCACAAAGAGTGGACCTTGCAAAGGGACAGTCATTTGCATGTCACAGGCATGACAAACCAGAGAGCAACAGGGCTGGGACCAAAACCCACGCACACCACGACCCTGCGCTGTCTGTCCCACTTGTCACGTATGGCTCCCCTGACTTTTACCGAGTCGCGCGGTGGGCGAGCCACCAAGTGTTCCAGAACCAGCACCGAGCTCCTTCCTTCTCCCCTGGACGTTTCACACCCCCCCCCACCCAGCGGTGACACACCGAAGCTGAGTTACTCACAAGGCACAGCGTGGCGGTAAAGGTTATCCCTTATGGTCTGCTGCAGCTCGTGATCAGGAGACCCTTTCTGGAACCGCTGACTGAGAAAATGTCGCAGGTCCTTGTT
The DNA here is from genome assembly GCA_008750895.1 of Mirza zaza. Taxonomy (NCBI): domain Eukaryota; kingdom Metazoa; phylum Chordata; class Mammalia; order Primates; family Cheirogaleidae; genus Mirza; species Mirza zaza. The sequence continues at coordinate 2,843 of VSMD01019725.1, read as the reverse complement.
CAGCCTTCCTCCTGCAGGAAATACCATAAAACAGACAGAGCACATCAACAACGGGGCCTCCTGGAGACTGAGCAGCCCAGAGCGGGGTACAAGAAAGCCACACAAGGCAATTCTAGTCCTCCACCCTCAGCCATTACGAGTGTGTACTTACGGACTTTGGATTTTCCTCCCTCTGCAGGGATCAAGGCAAGCAAGAATGTATTAATATTAATAATAAAGATGAAACGGTGTTGAAATAGCATTAACGTGGGGGTCCTATCTCACATAATACTGGAAGGCCAAAATAATAAAGAAATTAAACTAGGCTATTACATCTAAAATACGTGCCACAGACACATGTAGACACTATTACTGCAGGAATAATGAAGACGATCCAGCAATAACTGTCAGATTATACGATGTTCTTTGACCAGGGATTCAACTGGCAGGAATTTACCCTGCAGATAGACTTATAAAGGTCTGCTCAAACCTCCAGGATTGTTTATTATAGCATTTTTTACAACGGTAAATAAACAAGAACAAAAACCTGAAAACAACCAAAAGGGATCAATGGAGCATAATTTGCTCATATAATAACTATTCTGACCTTCATGGGCTTATATAGAGGGGAAATACATGGAATTGTACATGATGTCTGATTCCTTTTATGTGAAAAAGAATTCAGAAAAGGACAGACTTTGTATTAACAGAAGGAATCATAGGAAAATTTAACAGAAATTTCCTGTAGGGAAAAGGAACTGAAATGGCAAAATAGAGGAGACTTTACTCTACTTTATATAGACAAACAGATACACATGTACACACACATACACACACACACACACATACATCTCCCACCCTGAGTTGCTTTTCACACACGAGATATATATTGCTTTTTAAAATTATTTGTTGTTGCCATTTAAGCCGCAGTTATCTAAGTGAGTCTGTGTGTTTATTTCTTTGCAATTCTCCACGCTGAACAAAAGAAAAGCTAAAAATATTACATTGTTACAAAAATGTGTCATAGAAAAGAGACGTTTTTGTTAAAATCATAATCATAAATTATAGTCTACAGGATCAACAGAAGGCTTGCAGATCAACGTAGCTAATGGAGAAAGATGCTTCAATGGCAGGCAAAAATAACAAGGCTGAGACTGTCCTTCCATTTTTAGACAAGACACAAACTAGGTGAGAGCATTTTTAGCTTCAGAGAAACAATGCAGCAATCTAGTGACCACGTGAGCCACAAAACTTGTGTCTTCAGATGGTAACTTCCCCATGGTCAAAAAGAGTAAATCATGAGGATGACAATGCTGGCTAAGATGATATTTCCTACCTAGGGCAGAAAACTGCTCTTTATTTTAATATCATGTTCAACATAACATCCCCTGCTATAGCTGCTCATTTTGGAATACACTAATAAAATCCAATTTAAATCATTTTACTTGAGTCGTATTATTCCCAAGGTTTCAACTGGCCAAAGGAAAATACATATATGGGAGTCAATCTTAAGTCATTCAATCACTCGTCAAGTTATCTATGGAATAAAAACATCCACCCACCCCACAAATGGGCACAAGGTTTGAACAGATAGTTCACAAAGGAATACATACATGACTGGCCATTAAACACATGAAAAGGTGTCAGACATCACCTAGTCATCAGAGAGATACAACTTAAATCCCAATGAGATCCCACTACATGCCCAACAGAATAACAAAAATGGAAAATTCCAATAATATCAAGTGTTAACAAGGTTGTAGGGGAACAGGAACTCTTACAAACAGCTAGTGAGCATACAAAGTGGTCCACTGATCCTCTCGGGAAAACAATTCGGCAATCTCTTACAAAGTTATACCTTCGCTAGCCAAGCGATCCGACAAATTATACTCACATTTACATGAAGGGGAATGAAAACAAGTCCACACACACAAAAAAAACCTGTATAAATCTTCACAATAACTGTATTCACAAACAGCTCAAAATTGGAAACACCCCAAATGTCCGTCGGAAGATGAACCGACGAGCAAACTGTAGTATATTCAAACGATGGGATGCTATACCATAATTAAAAGGAACAAACTAGTAACACAGGCAATGACACTGGTGAATTTCGAACACGTAATGCTAAACAAAAGGAGACAGACACGAAAGAGAAAATACTGCACAATGCCATTTATATATAAAGTTGTGCAATAGGCTAAACTAATTCATAGTGACAGACAGCAGTTCAGCAGTTACCTGGAGCTGAGGACAGGCAAAGACTAACTGCAACGGGGCATGAGGGAATGAGATCTATGCAGCGTGGAATGCTGCCATGGGGGGAAACCAGGTCAGGGGTACACAGGGCCTTTATTCTATTTTTTACAACAACCTGTGAGTATATAATATTTTCGAAATATGTTTTTAAAAACGAGGAACAGGCCAGGCGTGGTGGCTGATGCCTGTCATCCCAGCACTCTGGGAGGCCGAGGCGGGTGGATTGCTCGAGGTCAGGAGTTCGAGACCAGCCTGAGCAAGAGCAAGACCCCCGTCTCTACTATAAATAGAATGAAATTAATTGGCCAACTAAAAATATATAGAAAAAATTAGCTGGGCATGGTGGCGCGTGCCTGTAGTCCCAGCTACTCAGGAGGCTGAGGCAGGAGGATTGCTTGAGCCCAGGAGTTTGAGGTTGCTGTGAGCTAGGCTAACACCATGGCATTCACTCTAGCCCAGGCAACAAAGTAAGACTCTGTCTCAAAAAAAATAAATAAATAAAAAAATAAAAAGGAGGAACACAAGAGAACTTTTGGGAGGAGATACTAATATAGTATTTCTTGATTGTAGTAGTAACAATGTGGGCTTAGGTATTTGTTCAAACT
>VSMD01019720.1:0-22821 GCA_008750895.1 Mirza zaza | reverse complement strand
GCCAATTCAAATAACACCAGACTTCTCTACTGAGACTTTACAAGCAAGGAGAGACTGGGGCCCCATTCTCACTCTTCTGAAACAAAACAATGCCCAGCCTAGAAGCTTATTCCCTGCAAAACTAAGTTTTGTATATGAAGGAGAAATCAAGACATTCTCAGACAAGCAAAGACTCAGGGAATTCACCAAGACAAGACCATTATTTAAGTCCATTGTTTAAGTCCATTATTTCTTTGTAGATTTTCTGTTTGGAGGATCTGTCCTGTGCTGTCAGTGGGGTGTTAAAGTCTCCAACTATTATGGTGTTGTTGTTTATCCATTTGTTTAGATCAAGTAGAGTTTGATTTACGAATCTGGGTGCACCAAGGTTGGGTGCATATATATTTAGAATTGTTTATTATTTAGAATTAGCTCTTCAAGAGCTAATATTTAGAATTAGCTCTTCAAGAAGTACTCAAAACAGTGTTACTCATGGATCAGCACAATGAGCACTCACGAATGTAAATCTACTCAAAGCTAAAGATCAAAGCCCAGACGCTACAATGGCTCAACAGAGAAAACAAAGCAACAAAGTTCAACCCAACATAATGAACAGAAATCTGCCCCACCTATCAGTTATCTCAATAAATGTGAATGGATTAAACTCCCCACTCAAGAGACATAGACTGGCCGAATGGATAAAAAAAAACACGAGCCAGGTATCTAATGCCTTCAGGAAACACATCTAACCGGCAAGGATGCATTTAGACTAAAGGTAAAGGGATGGAGAACAATATTTCAAGCAAACGGAAACCAAAAGAAAGCAGGCGTGGTGGTGCTGATTACAGATAACCTAGTTTTTAAATCAACAAAAGTAATAAAAGACAAAGAAGGACACTATATAATGGTGAAGGGTACAGTTCAACAAGAAGACATAACAATTCTAAATATATATGCACCCAACCTTGGTGCACCCAGATTTGTAAATCAAACTCTACTTGATCTAAACAAATGGATAAACAACAACACCATAATAGTTGGAGACTTTAACACCGCACTGACAGCACAGGACAGATCCTCCAAACAGAAAATCTACAAAGAAATAATGGACTTAAACAGAACCCTAGAACAAATGGGCCTGACTGACATTTACAGGACATTCTACCCCCAAACCACTGAATATATGTTCTTCTCATCAGCTCATGGGTCATTCTCTAAGATCGACCATATCCTAGGAAACAAAGCACGTCTCAAACAATTTTAAAAAATAGAAATTATACCATGTATCTTTTCAAACCACAATGGAATAAATGTAGAATTCAATCCAAACAGGAGTACTCATTTCTACACAAAGTCATGGAAACTAAACAACTTTCTGCTGAATGATCACTTCATAAATGAGGAAATCAAGATGGAATTCAAAAGATTCTTTGAACTAAACGACAAAAGTGACACAGGTTACCAAAACCTGTGGGACACAGCTAAAGCAGTCCTGAGAGGAAAGGTTATTTCTATAAATGCCTATATCCAAAAGTCGAAAAGATCACAAATAGACAACCTAATGAATCGTCTCGAAGAGCTGGAAAAAGAAGAACAGACCAACTCCAAACCCAGCACAAGCAGTGAAATCATTAAGATGAAATCAGAATTCAATGAAATTGACAACAGGGAAACTATACGGAAGATTAAGAAAACAAACATTTGGTTCTTTCAAAAAATAAACAAAATTGACACACCATTGCCTAGACTAATGAAAAGCAGAAAAGAAAAATCTCTCATAAGTTCCATCAGGAACAATAAAGGAGAAATTACAACTGATGCCACGGAGATACAAGATATAATTTATGAATACTACAAAAACCTTTATGCACACAAACTGGAAAATGTGGAGGAAGTGGACAATTTCTTAGAAACACACAGCCTCCCTACGCTCAACTAGGAAGTAATAGAATTCCTGAACAGACCAATATCAATTTCTGAAATTGAAACAGCAATAAAAAATTTTCCTAAAAAGAAAAGTCCTGGACCAGATGGTTTCACGCCCGAATTTTACCACACCTACAAAGAAGAATTGGTGCCTATCCTGCAGAAATTATTCCACAACATCGAGAAGGATGGAAGCCTCCCCAAAACATTTTATGAAGCGAACATAACCCTGATACCAAAAACCAGGGAAGGATACACCAAAAAAAGACAACTACAGACCAATATCCCTTATGAATATACATGCAAAAATTCTCAACAAAATCCTAGCCAATCGAATCCAGGTGCTCGTCAAGAAAATAATTCATCACAACATGAAGTCGGCTTCAGCCCAGGGATGCAGGGATGGTTCAACATACGCAAATCTATAAATGTAATTCACCATATAAACAGAAGCAAAAACAAAGACCATATGATCCTCTCAATAGATGCAGAGAAAGCATTTGACAATATTCAACACCCTTTTATGATTAGAATGCTCAACAAAATAGGCATAGATGATACAAGCCATATAGGACAAACCCACAGCCAATATCGTACTGAATGGGGAAAAACTGAAAGCATTCCCACTTAGTACTGGAACAAGACAAGGTTGCCCAGTATCTCCACTTCCGTTCAACATAGTGCTGGAAGCCCTTGCTACAGCAATGAGACAAGAGAGTGGAATTAAGGGCGTCCAAATGGGAGCAGAAGAGATCAAACTCTCACTCTTCACTGATGACATGATACTATAACTAGAAACCCCCAAGGATTCAACCAAGAGACTCCTTGATCTGATAAATGAATTTGGTAAAGTCTCAGGATACAAAATCAATACACAGAAATCAGAGGCATTCATATATGCCAACAACAGTACAAGTGAGAACCAAATCAAAGACTCAATTCCCTTCCAAATAGCAACAAAGAGAATAAAGTACCTTGGAATATATGTAATTGAGGAGGTAAAAGACCTCTACAGGGAGAACTATGAAACACTAAAGAAGGAAATAGCAGAGGACGTAAACAGATGGAAGAATATACCATGCTCATGGGGCGGCAGAATCAACATCGTTAAAATGTCTATACTACCCAAGGTGACCTACAGAGTCAACGCAATCCCTATCAAAATACCATCATCATTTTCACAGATATAGAAAAAAATAATTTTACGCTTCGTATGGAACCAGAGAAAACCCCGTATAGCAAAATCAATCCTAGGCAATAAAAACAAAACAGGAGGTATCGATTTACCAGACTTCAAACTATACTACAAGGCTATAGTCATCAAAACAGCTTTTTACTGGCACAAGAACAGGGGCCAGTGGAACAGAACAGAGAACCCAGATATAAAATCATCCTCATATAGCCAACTAATCTTTGACAAAGCAGACAAAAACATACACTGGGGAAAGAATCCTTATTCAATAAATGATGCTGGGAAAACTAGATAGCCACATGTAGAAGACTGAAACAGGACCCACACCTTTCACCTCTGACAAAAATCAACTCACGCTGGGTAACAGACTTAAACCTTAGGTGTGAAACTCTTAGAATTCTAGAGGAAAATGTATGTCATTGAATGCCGACAATAATAGACCAGGAAATGCACATTATACAACTATATTTGAGGTTTATTATGTCAGTAACACATAACATATTGAGTTGAAAAACTGCTTACATTAGGAAGGAACTACTACCATTCAGAATAATTTAATGACCTGTTCCATATAATAAATAACATTACTACAAACTGAGATTGAACATAGATCCCTGATGAGAAAATAATGAGAAAAAAATGGACAGATGCTGATATATGGATTGGGGGGATTTGTTCTTAATTGACAAGCATGTCTCTAGGACACTATGGGCAATGGACATGTAATAAAGGTGTCTTCATTGCACACTTGGATATTGTTTCGAGTCCAGAGATCTTCCTGGAAAGTTAGGGTTAATAAAGGTAATTAGTGTCTCCATTCATGAAATCTCCATTTTTGACAGTACCAACAACACAGGTAAAGATTCTTGGGCAAAAATCGTTTTCCCTATTATTTAGATATCTCTTTTAATATACATTAGGTGTCACAGGATAAAGGCATCAATATAAATCAGCAGGCGCTGCCTATTTATTAAGCCAATATAGTATCACTTGAGGCATTAGGCACAGTCGGCACTTGTGGCCACAGGGGCATGGACAGTACCCTAGCATATGAAGGTGGAGTAGCATATGCCTTCCAATTCTTGTACTGACCAGCTTGGCCTTGGACCATTCCTCTTTAACTTCTATGTTAATCGAAATCACACAATCATTTTTTTTTTTTTTTTTTTTTTACCAAAGAAAACATGGGAAGGAGGACTTCAACAAATTTTTTTTTAATGAGAATATATTAAATGCACAATTATGGCTGTAAAATAAACTTCCAAAGTATGCAAAATGTCCTACAAGGAACATTCATTCCAGAAAACAGAAACGACTACTTACAGTAGTGAATTTCCTTATATTTAAAGCAAAAATGCCCACAAATTTCAAAGGGAACATAAACAGATCATTAGAGAACTGAATTGAAAGGCATGATATTCAACATGCAACTGTTTGACAAAATGAAATTCCAAACAGTCCCAAACGTCTTCACGAGGTCTATGGTGGCCTGCACTTCTGGGCATTCACTGTCATCAAACAAGCACTGGATCAATCATATGCTTAATGTGCACATTTTTACATTGAAGTACCACAAGATGTTGTTTAGCTTTAAGAGATTGATGAAACAAAATATACAAACAGTAAAATTACAACAAACATATCTATGTAGGAAACAATATAATGGTAATATTAAAGGAAAGGATCAGCTAAGTGGCAGCTTGAGGCTATTGACTGTCCTAAGGCAAGACTAACAAAACTAATCAGAAAAATCTTTTCCTTATTTGCAGATGGGAGATAGTGTAAACTTTCTAACACAATACCTATGAAAAGGAATAAGACCCACATTTAATAGAGTAAAATGACACTAAACATGTAAATCTGCAAAATAAAATTCCACACTCTTACTGGCAGCAGAGAACAGTTTACAGGATTCACTGTTGTAAAATATCAAAAACCCAGGCCCAGCGTGGTGGCTCACACCTGTAATCCTAGCATTTGGGGAGGCCGAGGTGGGAGGACCATCCTAAGCAAGAGCCAGACCCCGTCTCTACTAAAAATAGAAAAACATAGCCAGGCATGGTGGTGAGTGCCTGTAGTCCCAGCAACTCTGGAGGCTGAGGCAGGAGGATCCCTTGAGTCCAAGAGTTTTAGGTTGCAGTGAGCTGGGCTGACACCACAGCACTCTAGCCCAGGCAACAGAGTGAGACTCTGTCTCAAAACAAACAAAAAAGTCAAGGGCTCAGCAAACTGATTTAAGTTATGTAAGGAATTTAATAAATTGAGATTAATCCTAAACATTTCTTTAGAAAATTTCCAAATATGCATGACACAATACATATATTTACACAAATACATATATATATACAGATATATCAAAAATGCAATTATAAAATTAAACATGATCAGATGTTAATTTTCTCCTCTGTAAATTGAAATTTACACCAAAACTTTTAAAGGCAACGGAAGAGGAGCATCAGGAACAAAATATACTGGAATGCCAGGAGGATGAACATAAAATATTAAATTCCAAACAAATCCAATGTTGCCCGACAAGAGAAACTAAGAGAAATCCACAGCCACTGTAAATGACAAAAAAACAGCGGAAAGGCCCATTTCCAATGCACACAAGGAAAATATATTCATTTGGTAAATATTAAGGGAACAAGGCCAAGAACAAAATTAAACAAATTGAAAAAAACTGCAATGTCATGAAAACAACCCACATGATTATAATGTAAAATAAAACAAGCAAAAAAAGGATCCCTGTGGGCTTGCTTCCCTTCAAGGTCTTAAATCAAAAAGCTCTTGCCAAACACATGATATATTCATTATTCATAAATTGCAAACGGCAAACACATTAAAAGAACCAGGAACATACTTGGTTGAATGGGAGGATATTAAAACGGAGCCAATTGACATAAAAATGCAAAACAGCCTTCCCTGGTGACCAAAAGGAATACAGGATTTGAACAGGCTCTAGGCCTTCCCTGGATTGCTATTTCATTTTCACTTGAGATTAGCAGGAAACTCTTTTTTTTTTTTAAGACAAGAGGAGAACACTGTCTACTAAATGCAAGCTGACAAATGCTGTTAAACACGCACTGATGTTGTTAAATGAAACAAAACTGGCCATAAATGCAGCTACATCATACTCGCACATATGCTCCTTCAGGGTGTTACCTTCCTCCTTATTAGGGTGAAGATAACAGAAATGCCGTCTCTGATAGTAAGACTGATGAATGGGGGCCCCGTACAAAATTGAAGGGAACACGCATCAACAATATTCACCTAACAATTTTGTAAAAGAATAGGCTAATCAAGCCCCTTGTGACCAAGGCCAGTGTGTCGTCCTGCACCAACACCTATTCAGCAATTAGCACCTGTCCTTTCCTCACTTTCAGGAACAAGCACCGCAAAACATTAACACCACCAACGACAGCGCCGAAGCTCAACATTTAAGCAAAGAAAATGATAGTGAAGACCCATCGCGTTGTAACATACGGGACAATATTACACCTAAAGTTGGTTAGTTGCTTGTCATAAATCCAAAAGGGAATCCAAAGTGTACCATTTCACCCCATATACTTAATCCAATCAAAATACAGCAATACAAAGAGACAAGGTAGAATGGAAAACATACACTTTCCGGATTGCCTGAGGGAGGCCACCAGGATCCACCTCCCTGAGAGGAAGCCTCCACCAAAAGATCCTTCATCAGTACACAGGCTGGTCACGTGGTAGGGCTTGTCATCCATTTATTGGCCCCGCCTCCAAATGTCATTGGAGATCATAAAATGACTGGCAGGCTCCTCATCCACTCTCTCCACAGCTCTAAGTGGAAACTCCGCCCACGTATCTAGGCCTAGTTAAATAACTTGTCTTTGCTCACATTGTTATCAAATTACATACCTCTGACGATCCCTCAATGTCCACATCTACCTCTCAGGACTTTGCACAACCAATACAAAATGTTTTCTGTCATTTCTGCTTTTGGAAATCTTACTCTCCCACTGAATCCATGCCCAGCTCCATCACCCTCTCTTCCAGGAGGCCTGCCATGATTTAGTCCTCACCTCCACAGAGGGATGGGAGTTGTTCTTTGCTATTAGTTGGGCACATGGAGACACATCAGAGCTAGGATGCAAAAGAATGATGTGGTCTCTGAGATCAGATAGCAGGGACCTGGGCAAGGTATGATGGACACAAGAGTTGCACTTGGGATTTTGAGAAGCCAGGTGAGGTTGAGACCTGTGGGAAGCTCAGGGGAAGCCAACAACTCAGTAAGTCATAGCAGCCTCCGAGCATTGGGCCAAGCCATGAACTCAAACAACTTCCAACTTCCCTTTTCAGGATTTTCACAACCTTTCCCCACTTTGTCTGGAGAAGTCTGCTCTCTCCCCTACAAGATCCAGGCATAAGATACCCATTTGCTGATGCTGTCTTGATTTCCTATTCCCACCCCCATCTGCAGAGGAGTGCTTTCTTCTATTGCTAGAGGAGGGAAGAATGGTGGCTTCAGATCTCAGCTGCAAAGGTCACTAAGCTTCACAACTATTGAAGGTGAGATGGGAACCTGTTCTTTTCAGGAAGTCATCTGCTACTGATTTAAACATCTGCTCACCGTTTTAGAATCTGTACAATCAGACAAGTCCAACTACCTAGGATTGATAGAGCTTGAATATCGAACTCACCTGCCTCATCTGTGGTGAGGAGGAACACACAGTCACTGGGTAGTGTTAATGCAATAGGTCATGATGCTACCTGACCCACTCTAGCACATCATAACCGACAGCAGTTGAAAGAGATAGCCTGAGACACCTCCATTAGAGGTCAGAAGAAACATGAAAATGAAACTAGTTAAATTCAGTTTTAAAATATGACTTAGGAAACAAACACAGGAGAGACAGTCAAACTATCATTCAGTGCTAAGAACACAGTCATTGTCCTTGATGGGAGACGTTTCTGCTAATGTCTTGCTGCTCCTTTGCAAGCTGAGACGAAGCTCACAGGTGAGTCTTGCAGAACTGGCATTTTAAGAGAAGACTGTGACAAAGATACAGAGGGACAGAAGAGTCGTCACAGGCTTTATCCAGCAATCAGTGAAGTGATGGATCTGGGAACTTAAGCTGCATGCAGAGGGAAGAGAAGGGAAACAGCGGTGGTTGATGTGAATCCCATCCTAGGATCTGCCAGCACTTTCCCCACGTGTACGAAAATTGTACCTCTGTCTGGCTTCTACAGATGGACACAATGCTGGGCTCTCTCAAAGCCTGGCCTGGGATGACAAATATTGCCAAGCTCCTTTCTCGCACATTACCTAATTTCATTATCTGCGGGTCACAGGTCGCACGCACATTTCCCATCCACACCTCATTGTAAGGCCAAGACCTGAGCCCTGACACCTGTCTAGGAAAAAACAGCAATGCCTTTTTATCCACTAGACATCATGGGTGCTAATAAGTATATAGGCTGGAACAAGGCTGCTTGGAATCATATCTCAGGTCTTCTTCCATTCAGCCGTGTAATCTTGGGAAGTTTTTGTTTCTCAGATTCCTTATCTGAACAGTCAGAGTCCCAATACGAACCACGTCATTCAGCTGTCATGACAATCATTGACTTAGTAGACTGGTGCCTGGCTCAAACTGAGCTCTGAGTTGAAGTGATCTATGCTTTTTACTTAACTGTATTTTCCTAAATGTCGACATTAAAACCCGCCTCCTTGGTGAAGCCTCCTTTAAGATCTCAGGCCAAATTAATCTCCTGTCTCTAACCCATTGTCCACTGACCATTCACATAGTCTGAATCTTATAACACCTTTTCCAGTTCTCCAATTGTTTTTCCAGAAATGTTTCTCTACATCTCTGCTAGATTCACTATGGTAATTAATACATCGACTCTTGCTGTAACTCTTCATGTCCATGTTTCATCTCTACGTGTTAAATTTGTCCCCTGTTCTTTGTCAGCCAGCATAGTAGATTATTCCTCTCAGATGCCATTCACAGTGCATATAGCAGGACATGTAATCAGGATAAAAATGGACACATGCAGACCCTGAAATAAAACCTTTCAGTGGGCGATCACCAGGTATACTTCCCCATAAAAAACTCACAAACCCTCTTGTGCACTGACCAGTTCCAGGAGATCAGGCAGAATGTGAGTGGAGCTCCGATGGAGGAATTGGCAAGAGCTCCTTAGCCTGGGTTCACTACCTCTGCCCAGGCTGTCAGGAAATGATGCGCGAGGCTGAAATGTGCCTTACAAGGAAGTCGATGCGGTAGCTGTGGACAAAGAGAGATGCTTTATAGGATCAGAGTGGAGCATGTGCACAGGAGCAGGAGAGGGAAAGAACACGGCTTCTCTGCGAGGAATGCACACTCTGGCCTGCCTGGACAAGACAGTGAGAGATGTAGCTGGGCTACGATGAGCAAAGTTGCTGTAGACTTAAAGAATCTCTGAGAGTTTAAAAAACAAAAAAAAAGAATCTCCGAGAGTTGAAAGTATGAATAAAAACATTCAATTTTCATTTGAAACCTATCACTTGAGTGTCACTGAGCAGAATGTCTTGAAACAAAATGAAATGGAAAAAGAGAGGCCATTAGGTGCAAAGAGGTTGTTGGATCTCAGCTGCGAAGTAATGAACCCTGGACCTCCTTAACACAGTGAAGATTAAGTGAAAACCATGGAGAACCCGTCAGGACATGGCATAGAGCAAATACACGCTAGTGCTATCATCTCTCTGGCTCTCACATCTGTCCCTCCTAAACCTAAAGACATCTCTGTGTTTCATTTACCTGTTAGATCCCAGATGCACGTCCTACCTATTGGTCTGAAAAAGAACATTCCCCAAAATGGCGATAGTCTATAGTCTAGCAATCCAGACCTGGCTGGATGATGGATCAAGTGCCATGGGGTTGGTCCACACTAACAGACCTCTGATTCCATGACCTCATCCAGAGCCTTCCCTCTGACCCATGTGGCTTTGTCCCCTTCCTCCTTACATCCCTGATCTCCTTAGCATTGTTGGCCTCCTTGCCTCACTGTGGTCCTCAGAATTCCCTCTGGCTTCCTCTCCTGTCATCGTGTCTAGTCGGTCATGCCAGCTTCTCTGACTGATGGGCTCCTAGGGAAGACAGATCCATGAGGGGACATGGACCCATCCCTACCCTTCCTGCACTGTGGAATGAGTGCCTGAGATGCTCGGCATAGGCGGCTCGAAGGTTTCCATCTAGAGTCCAGTATGCTGACAGTGGATCTTGTCAGACAAAACGTATTACACATTCATAAAGTTGTGACAGTCGTAGTCAAATTGTGCATGAGAAACCTCTGACAAATGTTTAAATAGCATTTAAAACTCTGAGAGTATGTTCATTTCCTCATGACTTTCTCCAAATGGGTTCTTAAGACCTTTCCTTAAATTTTAACATCTACCAGAGAATCATGAATTTTGTAATTTATATTTCTCTAAAAATAGAGAAGTGGCATTTATTCATTCATGACCTATTTCATTTGCTCAAAGTTGTGAATGGAAGTACTTCATCAACTGACATTCACATTCTTCATTTATATTTACAAATCTTCCTTTATAAGTTTCTTCCCACACCTCACCTCTCATGAATAGTACGAAAATGGCTGATTTTCTGCATTCTAGTATAAGGTCTTTCAATTCACTGTGAATCTCCTCAGGAAAAATAATACTTTAATGTCTTTCATCTGTAGGCGTTTCAATAATGTTTGAATGAAAATGCTATTATATAGTCAATGGTCATCTGCGACTTTTCATTGTGTTACCTCTTCAGGACTCTGGCCCATGTATCAGTTGGTCAGCAGCAATGATGGGGTCCAGGGACCCTGGAATTTATGGAAAGTGTGTGAAATGTTGGGAGTCTCATTTAGGGGACTGTGCCTTTAGCCTATAAGGTTTGTTTAACTCTTGGTACTGTCAGAATTGCACTGCCCCTCCTTCCCCTCTTGACAAGGGGCCCACGTCCTAGAACCAGAAGGCTGGCATGGGGCATATGGCCGACCAGGTCCTCTGCTCTCAGACCCGGGCTCAATACTCCAGGTCCCCTCCTCTGGGACATGGTACAGACACCAATGGTTGATTCTCAGTGGAAACTACAATGGTGGTCCAGGGCTGACCCAAATTGCCTGCTTGAATCTGTACGGATATCAGACCCCTCCCTAGAGACCAGACTCCACAGCTCTCCTGGAACACCTCTGTGGCCAGAGACCTGGCGCAGACTGTGCCAGGTGAGCACCTGTGTCCCTGGGAAACAGACAGATGGACAGATAGACACCTAGATCTGCAGAGAGAGACACAGACAGAAGGGTAGAGAGGAAGGAAAGTAGGGAGGACAGCAGGGCCAAACCAGCTACACAGGATCAGCTGTATCCACTCCCTCTGCCATGAGGACACTTCTGCCCTGGATACTTCTGGGACACCCACAGCTTTCCCCCGCCCTGAGCATGCCCTCATTCTGAACTCGGGCCCTGGCCAAAATCCCTCCCACAGTGCCTGGAGGGTCAACTATCAATGTGCTGAGATTTTACCCCGAAAATGCTTGTCCGAGAAGGCACTCAGTGCATTGAAGTCCCTGACATTACTGGGGTGGGGTTGAGAACCATAAAAAGGGTGGAGAAAGGAACACTGAAAGGGTGGGACACTTAGCAGTCCCTACTTGCTACTGGCTGCGACCCACACACTAGATGCCATCTATCTTGGGACCACATTTAAGAAAAAGGGAGAGGTGGAAGGGCAGAAGGGAACCCCTGAGTCGTGTGGAGAGGCCTGTGCCTGGGGGCAATGACAGCCTCACCCTCCACTGGAATGGGGGAGCGCTGTTCCTGCACACACATCATGTGGATGGCAGCTAAGTGTATACACGCACAGAATGGGCACTAGGAATGCTGTGCTGAGTGCCAGGGTGTCCAGTGTCTGAAGGTAGTTCTCATTCGTTTCCATTATTTACCCTCCAGGGCAATAGATATGTAGGGGGAAAATATAGCCTGGCTCATATGAAACACTCAAGAAATGGAGGCAATTACCCACACACCTCAGGACTTCCCAGTTCCAAAAGTCCTTCTTCTTCTGGAGAACACACGACCTACCCATTCATACTTGTTGATCTTGAGTGGAAAATACATGTGAACATTCCCACCTCTCTCTTAACCCAAATCTCACCAGTTGTCTCTACATTTCACCTTGCTGAAAACATGAATAGTTGGGAGCGGGGGGAGTAGCTCACAGTCTAATGGGCAACCCATGACTTAATAGAAGCCAATAATAGTGGGGATAAAAATAAAGTGTAGGCTGCTCCATGCGATCTGGAGAGGAGGTTCCTTGAATTCTGAGGCAGGACATGAGACTTTTCAGCTCTGTAGACTGAATATCAACACTAGAGTTGTTGACATCTGTAGCCCAAATCTCTATGACAACCCAGGGAGAGGAACATGCCCAACCTCTCAGTGTGGCACATGCACAGGCAGGACGGGCTACCATAGTCTTCTTGTCCTTCCCTGTAGGGGACACTTAATAACCACAAGGCCTAAGCTGCCTAAGGAGGATAAAATTCTCTGGGAGTGGTGGCCCTGATCCTCACTACTTACTGGAACTGCTAATTCATAAAATGCTTAGACACTGCTCAGCTCGACAAAGGATACATAATGGTAATTAACTGGAAATGTGACACATTCAGAAGAGTACTGATATTTTCAAGGAACAGATGATGCTTAGAAGCATCTTCCCCTTTTACCTGGCTCCATTTGAAGGCAGGTTGTGTGATACAAAGACACATTTCTAAGACTGGAGGACCAAGATTATAGGCAGGCAGGAGCGGGGATGAACTCCCTGCTCACTCGTCCAGTTTTTGTCCTCATGACTGCGTCCTGCAAAACCTTACTGCTCAGTCTACTTCTGCCTTACCCTTACTGTGATCAGGAGATGCCCCGTCACCCACCCAATATCCAAATACGAATTCATGTTCTTCAGATCACCTTGTATAAGGTGATCTTAAAGAGATCACCTTGTATAAGGAGGTAGCAGATCACCTATTACCTTTCTTAACTTAACAATGGGAGAACTTAAGTCTTGGCCTGGAAACACCTCAATGTCCCAGAGTATAGAGCTCATATATTTCACCCTGTACATGGTAGGATGCACATGGAAGAGACATGATTCATTGATCATGATTTATTTCTTTTGAATAATAAAACATGCACGTGGGAGTTTCTCCAAGAAACACATTTTATTGTAAGAACACAAGGACCTTACAAAATCCAAGACCAAATCAGCAAACACATTTCTTAGGCAAAGAAACGAGTATTCGTCAGCATAATTTAAAGAATGATGGCATTAACAAAACATAGCAGACAATAAGTCATGGTGCCTGACCCAGTGACAAAGTAAAAAGGAAAATGAAAGTTGACACCTCCCTGTTGAGAAAAGAAACCTAACCTTTCCCTTTTCTTAGAGCATTTCCCTTAGAAAACTGGCAACTGTCAAGTTCTCCATGTACCTCTCTAAAATATCATAAACATTTTGAAAAACTATATATGCCTCTACCACTTTTACAATCAGGAATGGACAAGGACCTGACAGTAACATATTTGGACTGCATGAGAGCTAGGTACACAGGGGACACCTTAAGCAGCTGAACCTAGAAACTCATCAGGGTCTGACTGCAAAAGAGGCAAATGACCAGCACAGGAAGCACCCAAGGCTCCCTACAGTTACAGGAGAAAACCCTGGAATACAAAGGAGATGAGAGAATACAGTGCGCCAGGAAGGATACAAGAGTATCACCAAAAGCAACAGCACATCCTGCCCAGAACTCCCTCCCACTGTTGCACTATGCAACAATATAAGAGAGTGAAGCCCCACCTACGTCTGTGGCCATTTTTCACAGGTCTAGGCCAGTGCACAGAGGAGGTGACACAGCCAAGATGTCAACGACACCCAAACTCCCAATGACTGGGAAAGGGAAAATAAGGACCTTCCTCCATCACAAATGTATCAACTTCACAAGGCACATATTTTCCCCATCACCTAGATCAAGGTACATTGTTGTGTTCCGTTCCCCAGCTACGCCGACCCACACGTGCTGCAAGGGAGGGGAAGGGGCTCAGGAGGCAGGTGCCTCCTTGAACGCTATCGCCCATCACGATATTCACCCCCAACTCCCATGTCCTCCAAAATCTCTATATTCCCCTCATGCCCAGGAGACTCCTAACATTCCTTCTAGGACCCTGGAATACCCTGAAATAGGGAGACCACCGAGCCCTCCCCTCCTCACATTGCAACTCCCCCCTGTCCTTTAACAGCGTCAGTGGCTGTAGTACTACACAAGGTGCATAAATCCCTCACTGAGCTGTCTAGGACAGTCTTGAGGGTTCAAGCAACTTCTCGTGCCTATGTAAACACCCCTCTGAGAAGAGCAAAGTGACTGATGGGTTAGACCACAAAGTGGTGACAGTTTACATCAGTAGACGGGAAACGTGACAGCTTCAGCTGACAGGGATGTGCCCTTTTCAACATGACCAATAAGACAGGTTAAGCTGCCATTCTGGACACCTAAAATAACTCGGAAGGTTCCTGGACACCAGGCTCATGGGGAGACATGCAAAAGGATCCCAACGTGCCCAGCTTCATATATTGGTCACTGGTGGAACCCATGTGAATTTTCCTTGCCTCCAACGTGCAGAGTATGATCAACGGAAGAGTGTAGGAAGCTAACAGAGAAATGCTTGGCCAAAACGCCAAGTTCATTCCCAATCTCTGAAACAGGAGTGCTCAGGATCCCTGGGCCACCCTTGCTGTGCATAGTGCAACCCATTCTGTTCAGCACACTATCGTAGGAGGACACAGCCTGACCACTGGCCATCACCTGTGTCTCCACTGGATTCAAAATTCTACTTGCTACAGATACTGCCGGTGAAGCTGTCTCGTTCCTGTAGGAATTTACACAAGGCTTTGGAGACACCCGAATGGCAAGGAGGAAGGAGAGGTCAAGTCAACTGGGAGACCCTACCAGCAACAGCGGTTCACTTTCATAAGTGTCTGCTAGTGAACAAGCCGAGTATTAGCAAGAAAGACTCAGTGGCGAGGTCATCCGAAAGAACAGGATCACCCAGAAGCAACCACAGGTGCCTCTAAGAAGCCTCCTCCAGCTTACCCTATGGGGCTACAATATAATAGGGGAAGGGTCACTTTTGCGAAAGCCATTTGTCATAGGCTAAGGCAGGGAACAGCAGTCCACTTTCATCAGTCTCTGCTGGTGAACACAGCTCACTATCAGCATGAAAGACTCAGTGGTGAGACCAAAAAAGAGAGAAATGTCCCCCAGAAACAACCACAGGTGCCTTTCAGAAGACTCCCCCAGGTGCTATACTTGGATACCATATAATAACATGTTCCTCTAAGCCATTTGTCATAGGCTAAGGCAGTGCACCTAATGAGCCAGAAATTGCTAAGCTTTCACTAACAGTGAAGTCCAGAATTCTCATTAATAATGGACAGCCAAGTTCTGCCCCCTTAATAAAGTCTCATCTTTGCCCAAGAGCCAGAGTTTCCCAAGTCACACACAACAATACCTTCTGGTGCAGTGCCGGGCATGGGGAAGGGACAGGAGACTCTCCCTTGAACACACAAAGCCTGTGAGAACATCCCCGCCAGAGACCCACAGCCCCCACCTCTCCCAGCAGCTCTGCCCAGGGCCTCTGTTCCCAGCCATTTCCCACCTAGAGTCAATAGGCCCCCGATGGAGCAACCATATGCAATGAGTCATTCCATCTTTCCTGATCAGAGAAGCCACTACCCCTGTCTCACCCTCGAACCCCTATAATTCTTCCCATCAAAGAACAGATCATCAAAGTGGCTGGGGATCCAGCCATGAAATCTATTAGTTCAAGGTGTGTCGCCCTGGCTTTTGGGGACCATTGTCATCAGCACGTATATCTACTACTACAAAAACACCCAGTGTGACCTCTGGATATCCACATGGACCAGAATGGACAGGAGACAGAGATTGGGGTAATTATTGCTTTTTCAAGCAACAAAAACATTCTTAAAAGGTCTCACAGCTTGTGATTAATACCACGGGATTCAGAACCATCTGAAGCTGGATCTTATTCCACCTCCTAAAGGATCCTGCCTTTGTTACCATGGCAAGGTTCTGTAATCATTAATGTACTCTGTAAAATGGGAATAACACCAGTACATTTAACTCATGGTTTTTAGAAGGTGAGGTGAGAACCTAAAGAACTGAGAACAGTGCTTGGTTCTAGTGACCTTTCCATCAGTGACAGCCCTGGCTTATTTCTTTTAGCATCATCACCACTACCATCAACATCATTGTCACAACCATCACCATTATTTCCAGTAGCCCAAGGTGCTTCTCAAAATGACCAGTGCTGTCCCAGTTACATGACTGGACATGCCAAACAGGGAACCAGTCTTACAATAAATATAATCAGCTGCAATGTTCTCAGTGCCTAATGCCTATACCTGTGCCTGTGCCTTAAGTTCAAGCATAGACATTTAGGCACCAGGAAGACAAGAGTTGGTATTTAAGGTGGGAGATCCAGGCCTTCAATTGTCAGGGCTAACATTGTGCCTCTGAAGTAACAAACAGTATCAAAGGATTTTTTCAAATTTCTCAGTGCGAAACCAGAAATTTACTTCATAAACATCCATGACAAGGGTCAGAACCTACAAAATAGGTACTGTCAGGGAAAAGCCTCACTGTAAATGATGGAAAATGGTCACAGTATGAGTGTAAGTCTACAAATAGGGATTTCAGTGGAATAAATTTCATTTTAGTCTCCTGAAATCCCTCACCTTTGTACATGACTACATAGCAACTGTATAATCTGAAAAGTCATTTCAAAACCAGGTGAAAAGTGAGCACATCAGCCCTTATGTATGTTATACCATTTCATCAAATAGTAGCATAACCAATTGTCTCCCTCTACTTAAATAATCCACAGAGTTTCAGTCAGAGGCCTTGCCTTGTAGTTGCCAATATAATCCACTCTCTACCTAGCACTCACATAAGAAACAGGCATCAAAATGCACTTTAAGGCAAATTGGAGTGTGATGTGAAATACTGCACACCAAGAATTTACAGCACATTACCATTATGACTAGTGAGTAGATACTCAGTGACTACATACCAGAAAAAACTAAGTGACAAGGCTGGCCTGGGAATGAACTCCTGGGAAAGGTCCAAGGAACCAGGTCTCAACTTAAATTCTGAGGAGGTCCACCTTCTCTTTCTTCCAAGGCTTGGATCTGTGGGACCACCACCAATTAGGGTGACACCCATTTTACATCTTCTACCTTGAGAATGCTGCTTCCATGCTATTACTTAGTGTAACTATCCACCAAGGCACGCATTTCGGTCGTCCCCCAAGGCTTCCCAACTCAGAAGAAACAAGAAGACCAAAGATGGCGGTGACATTGCAGAGGCAGAGGGCACAACATGTACATGTGCATTAGGCAGGAAGCATCACAGTTACCTCAAGTTTCACAAGGGCTTTTGACTAAGAAATAAGCCATCCTTGGTCATCATCACAATATTTGCTTAACAAACATGGGTTGGGGTAACGTTTTTCCATGGATCTCAGGCCTCAATTTTACATTGGGTGGAAAATAAAAATGACTCTCATCTTCCAAGGATTAAAAGTAAGCTAACCAGTGACAGGGACAAGTCAAAAGGTTATGAATGACAACCTAGTGAGTAAAAGGTAGACACTTTAGGATCTCCTCCCAAAGACATGTGGAATTTGACCTAAGGGGAGTGAACTTCAGGTTCTGTGATGCCGCCTTCTCCATGAAACGTGTGCCAATAGAAAACTACAGGACCCACAAGGACTCACTGAGACTAAAGGTTCAAAGTCAACATAAGAACATCTTAGGATAGTGCATACTTCCAATTAGGACGTTAATTCCCTCTGTCACATTGTCAAATGTCTTCACCCGCATTTCAATGAATGAATCACAACACACAAAAGAAATGACTTTACATAGGCCAAGAAAGAGCAGAGACCTCTCTGGCACTGCCAGGTAGCAGGCCCCCTCCAGCCGGCACCACTGACAAATGGCAAAGAGTCCTGATGAGTAGTGAGGCCTGAGCCCTGGCAGCCTCCATGCGCAGTGTCTGAGTTGGCCAGAACAGAAAGTTGCTCAGCAGAAGGAAAAGCCTGAAGTCCTGGGTTGCCTCTTGCTTCACAGCACGGTTGATGAGGTCGGGTTTCCAGAGACATTCCCCAGACACCCTTGAGGAAGTTTGCTGGCCCTGGGAAAGAAAACAAACGTTTAAATGATATTATGGCAAAGTCTAAAGAGCTTGTACAGGGGTAGGGGAGCAGTGGTAGGGAGGGGTTTAAACCGAGCACCCTGATGTTCTTCTCCAACGTGTGGAGACAGGAAATGGGACACTAGTTCCTTGGGCACCTCTTTTGGACTCAGGTACTAGAGACTGTGAATGAGACATGATGTGTGCTCCCAGTAACGTCTGCAAAGCAAAGAAATAGCCAGGAAGCAACAAAGGGTGAAGATTAGAAGGTGTACTGACTTATGCATTACTTTGATTGTTACCATCTGTCTCCAAGTCTCCTCCCAAAGAAATGCCCTCCCTTCCATGGTAGAGGCAGACCGACAGACTACCATTCTCCAACAGCCACTTGGCCCACAGGTCCCAAGCCTCCCCTTTTGCATAGATAAACACGGCTTTCTATTACCTTCAGATCCATTTTTGAAGCAGAAGTTAAAAGGCATCTGAGCAGCATCCCACATTCCCTCCATTCCTGGAGTTGAATTTTGACCATCTACTCGAGTTCATCCTGCTATTGCCTGTTAGTGCAAAAGATTCCAAATAGGATCAAAACATCAAAACTTTAAAGATAAAATGCCAAGATTACGTTTTTTTAAACCATAACATTCTAATAAATTTAACTTGTCTGTCATAGGACACTGACAATGAGCAGAGGAACACCACTAATGCCTGGGAAAAGGTGTTAGTCTCTAACAGGGTGTCAATCATGAAGTGAATAATCAGCACCCATGGACAGACCTTAACACTGATGGCAGTTCCTAGATTGGAGACCCAGGACAGCAGTTTCAACACCTTCCTAAATGATGGTACAGGTGAGACCAGATGGGTGATGCCCTCTGCCCACACCTGTCACCTTACACTAGAGACGGTTGTTTTTACCTGGCTGGATGCTCTGGACAGTTATTTCCAGTTCCACACTAGTCATGGTACAGGCTCCCGTGCTGACCCGTCGCAGACTTTTCCACCACAGGTCCTGAAGGAGATGGCAGTTATACAGATCTGCAAGACTAGCACCACTGGGGGCACACACATGGCAACTCATAACGTAGTTAGGGGCCTGGAGCGCATGTCCTTTCACCCTTATGAAGAAGAGTTGCTGAGAATACCTAGTGGGGACTGAGTACACAATTATTTAGTCCATGCCAGGTAGGCCAAATTCATGAAAGGCAACGTAACACAGAGATTGCAGGAACTGTGCCACACCATCAGGTAAGAGTGCCTTTCAGCGGCTCCACCCTCCACGTCATGAAAAAAAAACCCAAGTCAGTATACCAGAAACTAACACAATAAATAGGATCCCTGGCGGCTTCATTCCCTTCAGGGAGTTAAAGGTATAAGCTCTTGCCAACCCGACTGCTATTTTCCATGTCCTTAAAGTGTCAATACCGCCAAGCATTTTAAGGGGTGCTTTCGGCTGTATACAGTGGTATTAAATAGACGAGTGCATTATACAAAAGCGCAAAGCACAGTTCAAGGACCACGGCCAGGCCATTCCCTGGGGTTAGTGTACAAGCTGGAAGTCCATTGCCCCATTTCACGTAGAAATATTCAAAACGCTTTTTTTTCTTGTGAACACAACATAAGAAGAAGACCGATTCTGAACTTGAACCAGAACAGATTGCATTAAACATATAATCATGTTAAATGAGAGACTAAACTGGCCACCAAGACAGCTAACTGCTGTCGGCTGTCATAACCCCACCTCAGGAGGTAACTTCCCTCCTTGTCACCTCTAGAGGAACAGAAATATGAAAACCGAATGGAGAAAGGGGGCAAAGGAAAAACTTTAAAGAAATAAGTGGTGATAACATGTACCCAACGACGGTAAAAAATAAAGACAAACTCAGGTGCCCCCGACCAGCGGCTACCGTTCCGGGCTGGACCGACAGCGGCTTGTCGATCACATCAGCGTTTCCCCATTTTTAACTTCAAAACGCCACAAAACCTTAGGATCGAGCAGAAGGAGGGGTGTCCATGACCAACATTTAAAGAAACAAAATGATCGGAAAGACTCATCACGTTGTTCCATCAAGCACCACACTGGGCCCGACGTGACTAGGGAACTTCCCTGTCAACAATCCGTTAGCCCATCGCACACATCCCTTAAAGATGTCACAACACATGGTAAACCCCATTCGATCAGGATCACCACAAAACTCAGTAATTAAGAGTTAAAACCAAGTAAACTTACATTTTGTGATCCCGGAAGGCGGGGGCCGCCATATTCCCACATATCCTCGGGAAACTGTCCACGGAAGCCGCACAGTACAATCCAGACTTTAACGGTAGCTACCTGGTCACGTGGTACGGATCCCTGGACATCCAGTCTAAGGCCTCGCCTACAAACAACCGCATTGGAGGGTCTGAAATGATTGACAAGGTACCTGACCTTGAGCTCCAGTTTTGCAAGGGAAAACTCAACCAATACCTAAAGGCCCAGCTAAATAACTCAGGCCTTTCTTGTACTGTAGCTTATATAACTGTGCTCATCTCTCCATATTCAGGTCTACTACCCAGGCCTCTGTACATACCATATCCCTTGTTACCTGGCATTTCTGATTTTGGAAATCTGCTCACCCAGTTTGTCTAGGCCCACCTCAATTGCCCTCTCTTCCAGGAAGCCTTCCATGCTTTTATTCCTTCCCCTGTCAGGTAGAAGGGAGTTGTTCTTTGCTTTTAAGTGGGCACCTGGAGAGATATAGAGGCTCGGAGGAAGAAGAATGATATGGTCCTTGGGATCTGAAAGCAGTGGGCTGAGCAAGATATCAGGGCCCAAGGTTTGTCTTTGGGATTTTATCAATGCACTTGAGGTTTCCATAATTGTGCTATGGCCAGGGGAAGCCATCCACAAGGTAAATCATAGCAGCCTCCCAGGATTAATTCACAACACTGAACGCAAACAACTCTCCCGGATTTCATGTCTTTTCCTGTCTTTCTCTCTCTCAAAATTTTGTCCCACCCTTCCAGCTTCAGGCATAAGCTGTCTCTTCTCTGACGACATGACTGACTTTATGTTTCCATGCACAAACACTAGAAGACTGATTTCTTCTGTTGTAGGATGAATGATAAAGAGGTTTCAGATCTCATTTGCAAAGGTCACTGGCTTCATGAGTACTGGAGGTAGGACTGGACCCTGCCCCTTTTCAAGAGGTCATCTGCTGAGCTGCTCTCAATATGCGAGTCAGTATAAACAGAAAAGTCCAACTCTCACCAAGGGTTGACTAAATTTCAGTTGTGAATTCATCTGTGCCCAAGGCGGAAGGTGAAACACACAGTCACTGGGTCATGGTAGTTGGACCTTGAGTGGCTTGGGCAGCACCACCGGGAATGGCACTCTAACGACATAACCGTCCCATCTTCAGAAAAGATTATTGTGAGTGGGAAAGGTGAAGCTGCACTGCGTTCATAGGCAATAGTTCATGATGTTGCCCTACCCAGCCTGGACTCTCACAACCAACACTAGCTGGAGAAGATGGACTCATTGTCCTCCAAGTACAAGTCTGAAGAAACAGCAGAATCAGATTGGTTAAAATCACTTCCCAAGTATGCTTTAGGAAGCTGAGACAATACACACAGATATTCCATTGTTGTGTATTGCCACGTACATGGGGGTAATGATTCAACTGTCTGTCTCTGGTATCTTGGCTTCCTAAACCATTGTTTGGAAGTGACTGGAGGCTGGTGGAGAGGAAGGAATGAGCAGAGATGTTGTCCAAAGGCTAGAAAATTCCAGTGTGACAGAGAGAATTTGTTTTTGAGATCTTTCGAACAAAAAAGTAGTATGTGAAATTAAGGATATTTCATTTACTTGAATCAATCATTCTACAACATGTAATACATCAAAGCATCACATTTTGCCACACCAATATATATAATTATTATATATGACTTTTTTTTTCTTTCTTTAAATAGGGAGAGAACGATTTTCCCTTAGAGGTAACTTATCCTCTACAGTCTTGCTGCTCCTTTAGAAGCTCAGAGAATGTTTATTAATGAGCTTTTCCAGACAGAGGGGCTGAGGATAAGACTCTGGCAAACATCCGAAGGGGAAGGGAGTTGTTCTACTCTTTGTCCAGCAAGCAGTGAAGGGATGAATCTGGGAACTTAGCAGCATGGGATGGGAAGAGAAGGAAGAACCAGGCAGTGGGTGTGAATCCCACGCCCAGGAATTCCCACCTCATTGCTCGCCTGTTGCTGAGGCTTTTCCCTCTGGCTGCACTCTGCAGCTGGAAACATGGCTGGACTCTCTCGATGCCAGGACACTGCCCAGGTCCTATCTCTCAGTGCACTTGTGTCTCCACAGTCTATGCTCACAGGTCACTCTGCTCCCACCCATACTTCATCTCATGGCCATAGGCTGTCCTCAAATAATTTTCTATGACTTCTTATCCACCTTGCACCATAGAGAGT
>VSMD01019712.1:0-94676 GCA_008750895.1 Mirza zaza | reverse complement strand
AGACAGAGTCTCACTTTATTTCCCAGGCTAGAGTGAGTGCCGTGGCGTCAGCCTAGCTCACAGCAACCTCAAACTCCTGGGCTCAAGCAATCCTGCTGCCTCAGCCTCCCAAGTAGCTGGGACTACAGGCATGTGCCACCATGCCCGGCTAATTTTTTCTATATATATTAGTTGGCCAATTAATTTCTTTCTATTTTTTATAGTAGAGATGGGGTCTCGCTCTTGCTCAGGCTGGTCTCGAACTCCTGAGCTCAAACGATCCGCCCGCCTTGGCCTCCTAGAGTGCTAGGATTACAGGCGTGAGCCACCGCGCCCGGCCTTTCAATAGTCTTATTGCTAATGCTGTGGTTTGAATGTGTCCCCCAAAAGTTCATATGTTAGACACTTGGTCCTCCATGTAGCAGTGTTAAGAGGTAGAATCCCTGGGATGTGATTGGGTCATAAGGGCTCTTCCTTCATGAATACACTAATCCATACATGGAATGATGGATTAATAGATGACTGGATTATTGAGGGAGTGGGTTAGTTATCACGAGAGTGGGCCTATTATAAAAGCCAGTTTGGCTGTCTCTCATGAGACCCCTGGCTACGTGATGCCCTTTGCCACCTTGGGATTCTGCAGAATCCCCACTAGCAAGAAGGCCCTAACCAAGTGCAGCCCCTCAACCTCAGAATTCCCAGCCTCCAGAACTATAAGAAGATAAATTTCTTTTCTTTATAAATGACACAGTCTCAGGCATTCAGTTATAGCAACAGGAAACAAACTAAGACAGTGAGTAATGATATCGCTATTGTTATTCTCAAGTATGGCTACCATGGGATAAAATAAATTAGTAATTACATTAATGTTGTTAGGATCCAAGAGTGTCAGGACAAAAGAGATACAGACGTAACATCAAAGAGGTTAAGTAAAAAACTTACCCTCTTAAATTTGAGTTGGAAATATGAGTATTGCTTCAGATTCTTTCCCTTGTTTAAAAAAAATACATATTTCTAGCTCTCTAGCTCTGTACACTGTGAAAGCCTAGAAGCAGTAGCAACCCACTAGCAATGTGAACCCCTAGCAGGCACAGTGAAGTCTCTAAAGGCCATTCTACACTAAAATGGGCCAAGGCTCTTTGGAGCAATGGCACATTTCACAATTAAGGCAGGAAATGTGTAAGATGAGTCTGGGATATCTTGTCATGTTAGAAAGCAAAGAAGATCTCAAAGGCTAATAAGGTCACACCTAAAGCCTATAAAAGCCAGTTTAAGGGGGCTCTCACCAGGCAAAGACCAGACAATGAGATTATCACAAAGAATAATCACAACAAACAATGCAAAGACTTTGAATATAGACAAAGCCATGAGTTCATAACAATTCTTTCTACATATTTTTTAAATGGAAAAAGGAAAACAAAATAATTTATTGGATACCAGTGGATGTCTCTAAGGCAAAACCAACTTGTTATATAAAAATTGATCATTAAAGCATTAAGGATTTATCATTGAGAAGAATCCTAATAACAATAGACACTCAGAACTCTTCCATTTACAGAGTATTTTCTTGTATCTTCTCTCATTTAAGTCCACCACAACCTATACCTGGATGTTCTCAGCATCCAGATGCTATGACCTCTTCAGACCAACAAGGGCAAGGGAACTTTGCCCTTGAGGTTTACTAAAGAAATGGGAAAAGCAATTAATTTTCCTAGGAAAGGGAGTTTAATCCTCTCTTGGAAATTTAATAAAAACTGGAGGATTTTCTGAAAAAAAAAATTCAAGGACTTTTCTCTGCCTTCTATTATGAACCATATCTCAGGGTAATATAGTTGAAATGGCAACTGGACTACCTACTTGTAACTTCTTCATATGTCTTGGGCTTCTCAAAGCAGTAGCTATCAAATCCCTTTAAGACTAGTCCAAGGACTGGCCCAGTGTTACACCCTGTAAGTTCAATTGGTCAAAGTAGTCATAAGCCAGTCCAGATTCCATGGGTTGGAGGAATAGACTCAGAATTCTATGCATGTACAAGGAGGGAAAGAATTGAGACAAACCCCATAGACAGGTACAGTGACAATGCCTTTTTCCCCTTTGTTCTTTGCACCTTTTAAACCTCTCTCAAATCCATCCTCTTCCCTCCATCCACCCCCTTCCCATCATTATCTTAGTCTACCTCTGGGAAAGTGGTGGCCTCATCTCCCCTCATTCTGTTATTGGCTAATTGTTATATATTCTCTGAGAGTTTTCCAGAAGACCAGATAGCCAAGATAAAATGAGCAACTTAGCAAGGTGAAACTGCTCACTGGAACACAGAAAGAAAAGAATTGCCAGGTCCTCTGATCCCACCACTGCTGATCACTATGTTCTTTTACCAAAGCTCACTTCTTAAAAACAGGTCACAGCAATCATCCTTGCTGGGTCCCAGTAAGTTTGAATTTCTTTAAAAATAGCTCATTCTTCAAGTGCAAAAAATAACATCTGAGACGTTTGTTTAAGTGTGAAACACACCTTTGTCATGACTCAGTACAGCCTGAACGGAAGTTTATTAAACTTCCCCAAAAGAAAAATTTCCTCTTGAACTAAGGAAGCCTGAGAGATGACAGCTTGGGAATGGGAAGGGGGGTAGACAGAAAGAAGAAAAGAGACAGGTGGAGCAGACAGAAAGCATGGAAGGATCTTTCTCATCTCTGTGGCTTTCACATGCTATTCTTTCCACCTTGAACGACCTTCCTCCTCTAGCAAGCTTAATAATGTTCTAGTCCTCCTTGAAGCCTAATTTAAATGTCACCTCTGTGAAGTCTTCCCTGACCTCTCCAGGCAGAGTTTCTCATTCCCTCTTTGTTCTCAAAACACTTTGTACATGACTTTATTATTAGCACATTCTACTGAAGTTGTCGGTTTATAGGTCTGTCTCCCTTCCTAGACTGTGAACTTCTCACTAGCAGGGACACTGGGTGAGTCATCTGTGACCCCCTCTGCCTGGTGCTAGTTCTGGCACAGAGCTGGTATTGGCAGAGACTATAGATAAGAGATGGTGTCCAGGCTCACTGGGAGACTCTTTCAATCCTGAAGTGACTGCTTTCATCCCTCGTTCTCCCTTCCAAATGGCCCCTCTCTCCAAACCCTTCTATTGCCAAATCTTTCAACCTACCTGCTTCTGAGCCCATAGGTTGTGCCTTCATTCTGATACAACGAGGGAGCTGCCCTCACTGCTACCTAAGGCCGGCTGCTCCCTGTAGCCACTGGATCCCATGCCCTTTGTTCCTGCCATTATCCTCCTTTCTCCTGCCTCACTGATAATTTGCCCTTCCTAGTAAATATTTCCACCAGTGCACAAATTCTCAATACTTTCTCCCAATTAAACATGCATACACACACACACGCAGAACCTCATTTCTCTATAATTATCCAATCTCTGCTCAACCCATTCTACTCTGCTACATTTAAGCTTGTCAAAGTCAGCAGTGATTTCCATGTTGCCTTACTGCAAGGGTCAGTTCTGTCTCTGCCTCGGCTTACCTGACTCCTTAGCAGCAATCAGCACTATTAATCTCTGTGGCTGTATTAATCTCTCTGGCTTTCACACGCTCTCTTCTGGGAACACTTTCTTCCTGGGCATCCAGGACTCCATACCCCCTCCTCTACTTTGTGCCTCACCGGCCACTCCTTCTCAGTCTC
Organism: Mirza zaza; assembly: GCA_008750895.1. Taxonomy (NCBI): domain Eukaryota; kingdom Metazoa; phylum Chordata; class Mammalia; order Primates; family Cheirogaleidae; genus Mirza; species Mirza zaza. The sequence goes on along the minus strand of VSMD01019712.1, from coordinate 91,016 downwards.
CTTGGCTGCGTTCTCCTCCTCATTCCTACCTCTAATGTCAAAGTGCATCAAAGTGCCCCAGTCTTTAGATCTCATTACAACCTAAGTAATCCACCCAGTCTCAGGATTTGATGTAATCATGGATAACATTCAAATTTCTATCTGCAGCCCCACCCGGAACTCTAGACTCAGTGGCTGACTACCTACTCTATTTTCACTTGGTGGTCTAAAAGGCATTCCAAACTTAACTTACCTGAAACCAAACTTGGGATTTCCCCATGTTCAACTATTCCTTCCCAAAGCTTCCCCCCATATCTCAGTAAAGAACACCACAATTCACCCAGTTGCTCAAGCTAAAAAGCTTTTTAACTTCTCTTTAATACACCCTGCATTGAGTATTTCAGGGAATTCTACTGGCTCTGCCTTGAGAATATACCTAGAATCTAACATTCACCACTATTTTTGCTACAACTCTTGTCCAAGCAATAACCTCATTTTTTTCTTTTTTTGGAGACACAGTCTCACTTTGTTGCCGGGGCTAGAGTGCCATAGCATCAGTCTAGCTCACAGCAACCTCAAACTCCTGGGCTTAAGCTATCCTCCTGCCTTAGCTTCCTAAGTAGCTGGGACTACTGGTGCTTGCCACCACTCCTGGTTAATTTTTTCCATTTGTAATTGCTCAGCTAATTTTTCTCTAATTATAGTAGAGATGGGGTCTCACTCTTGCTCAGGCTGGCCTTGAACTCCTGAGCTCAAGCTATCCTCCTACCTCGGCCACCGAAAGTGCTAAGATTACAGGCATGAGCTACTATGCCTGGTCACAATAACCTCTTAATTGGTCTCCCGCTTTTGATCTTTTTTAACCCAGTAGCTGGAATGAGCATTTAAAAAAAAGGATCATGGCTGGGCATGGTGGCTCACACCTGGAATGTCAGCACTTTGGGTGGCCAAGGCAGGAGGATCAATTGAGGCCAGGAGTTCGAGACCAGCCTGGACAACATAGAAAGACCCACATCTCTACACAGGAAAATTAAAAATTAGCCAGGTGTGGTGGCATGCACCTGTAGTACCAACTACTTGGGATGCTAAGGCAGGAAGATCACTTGAGCCCAGGAATTTGAAGCTGCAGTGAGCTATGATCGCACCACTGCACTCTAGCCTGGGTGACAGAGTGAGAAGATCCTGTCTCTTAATTAAAAAAAAAAAAAAAGTCACACACACACACACTCTGCCAATGGCTTCTCTCTTTTCGCTTGAAATAAAATCCAAAATCCTTATCATGGCCTACAAAGTCCCACAAGCTCTGATTCCTGCCTGCCTCTTGCACCTTATCACGTTTTACCCTCTCCTTTTCTCACTGTGCCCCAGCCACACTGAACTCCTTGCTGTTTCTCAAACAGATGAAACATACTCCTGCCTCAGGGCCTTTGCACTCTCTGCCCTCCCAACCTCCCAACACCTGCGTGGCTCACTCTCTCACTTCATTCAGATTTCTGCTCAGATTTTACTTACTCAAAGAGACCTTTCAGTAGAAAAATCTCATCTAAAATAGCACTAATTCCTTACCCTGCTTTATATTTCTTCATAAGCACTTATGAATTTCCCATTATATGCTATATTGATTTGCTTTTTGTGCCTGCCTCCTCCACCCCTAGGTTGTTAGCACCACAAGAGCAATACTCTGTCATTGTCACTTACAGCTTTCCTCCAAATGCCTAGAAAAGTGCCTGCTGTATAGGAGTCAATAAATATTTATTGAATGAATCACTACTTGACTGACTGACTGAATGAGTCCACTGCTTTCTACTGCCCCTGCAGTAGGCCAGGCTTCGGCATCTCCCATCTGCATGGTAGACTGCAAAATACAGCCACAAATTCCTCCTATCAAATGCATGCCGCTCTGCAATGTGACTTTGCCAGGCCACCTACCAAGAGGCAGAACTTATTTCCCCACCTGTTGAGTCTGGATGGATCTTGTGACCTGCTCTAGCCAGTAGAACCCGACGGAACTAACCATTTTATGACTTCCAAGACAAGCCTTAAGAGATCTTGCAGTTTCTTAGAACTCTCTCCACTCTCTTAGAACACTGCCATAAGTGCACCACTCTTGGAAGTCCAAGATGAAAGACCAATGCTGGAGAGACCCAGTTGTCACGGCTGAGCCCAGTCCCCAGCCACCCTGCCAGCTGAAAGCAACTACATGCAGGATGACAGGAGAGACCTGTAGAAGAACCGCCCAGCCAACCCACAGAATCATGAGAAACAATAAATTATTCCTTTTAAGCCACCAGAATTGGGGGCTGTCTTGTTATGCAGTAAAAATAACTGATACAATCTGGATGGTTCCAGTGGCCTCCACTCTAGGTTTTCTTTTTCCCATCTTACCAGCTCCAGTCCAGCTCCACAGGTCACCAGAATGGTCATTCCAACTTGAATTCTCACTGGATCAATGATTTTGATAAAAGTCTTCAGTAGCTCCCCATCTTATAGGACAATACTGAGCTTCCACATGGTGGTGTGTAAAACCCTCCGTGGTCCAGCCTCTGTGTCCCTCTTCAGCCTTATCTCCAAAGACGGATGGCACCCACTGTGGGTGAGGCCCCTGCTAGAAGAGCAGTTCTCAGACACTCTGTGTGTCAGAACCATCTGCAGAGCTTCAAGAAATTCCAGGGCTCAGGCTCCTCCTCCCGACACTCAGATTTATATAATTGGTCTGAAATGGGACCCAGGCAACAGTATATTTTAAAAGCTCCCAAGTGAATGCTAATGTATAGCCAGGGTTGAGAACCATTGAGCTAGAGGATCTAAAAGTGCATTTTTAAATTGCTGATCTTGCCTTCAAGGAAATTCTAAAGCTTCAAGGAAAGATTAAATTATGCTCTGTGCCCATTTAGCATTAAGTAAGTGATATTGTGTTCTAAGTTTTGGGAAGTTGGTAATAGACTCTATGAGAACATTCTTTAATTATTTGAAACATCAATTTATTAATATTTTATTTCCTCAATTCTAAGACTCACCCTTTCCAAATTTTAATATGGTTTGCATATTTTAATAAGGACACATCTTTCCAGGACATGGCATTTTTCCGTGTGTGAAGTGCTGTAGCCTCTTTGATCCCAATTGATCTTCCCATCAACCTGGTGAGATGGAGCTTTTTAACTTCATTTTATGTATAATAACTGCTATGATTTATTGAGCATTTACCACTGTTCTAGGTACTTTGCAAATGCTATCTCATTTAATCCCTGCAGCAACCCAAAATGTGACTACACTTTATGCACAGGGGAGCTGAAGCCTGGAAATGTTAAGTTACCTACAGTCTCAGTCACACAGCTGAAAGACTTGGGGAAAAGTATACCAGTCCTCAGGGGCTCTGAGCACACCATGAGGTTGTTAGGAGATGGTCCTTCTTGTTTGTTTCTCAGAATAAAGTGCTGATGTCTTAATATGCCATTCAATGCCTTTTATTAATATAATCCTTCCCAAACGTATATTGCAATGGTAATGAAAATTTCAAAGGCTCCTTACAGAGAAAGCTGAGAATAAGGGTCCATTATGTGCCAGGCACTTTGCACTTATTATTTCTGATCCTCCCAATAACATTGTGTGTGGCTATTTACAGGGGGCCTGAGTTGGTTTTCTTCCCTGTCTCCCTTTCTTCTGGATCCTCTTTTGGGTGTCATTTCCCATTCCCCCACATTTGTGGGCTAGTGGGGCTGTCAATCAAGAAGTCCTGCCCTCTCCTGGGCAAGAAATGATCATCATACTTCAGGGATTTGAACCTTGAACAGAGCCATACATGGTCAAAAAATGGGTAGAGCTGAATCATCCCAGGGACAAGGCCCTGTCAATAATAATAATATTTATTGGGAATTTATGAGTATTAAGCACTATGGTAAGAGCTACACAGATATTAATTCATTTAATCCTCAAAACAATTCTGTGAAGGAGGCCCTCATACATTCCCTGTCTTCCCTGTCAAATAGAAGGACAAACTGAGGCAGCAGAGGAGGGGCACGCAGCCTCTAGGGACAGGGCTAGATTTGAAGCCAGCCAGCCTGACTCAGGACCGTTCCTTTCCCCATCACTCCATGGGTCTCAGTTATACTCTTCTTTAGACTCTGTCCCTTGGGCCTTTTTTTCTAAGTCTGGTTGTTTTACCTTTCCTCTAATTCAGTCATCAACACTGCAGCCCTGCTATCCATTCCCTTTTTCACTGGTGAGCCAGAATAGGTTTCTGTTGCCTGTGACTAAGAAACCTTAACTAAATAATGAATTCTAATTGCTATTCTTGCTTGCAGGTGAGGAGTTGGAAGCTCTGGAGAGGTGAACAGACTGAAATCACCTTCAAATAATAGTAATGACCATAGTAATAATAATATAATAGCAATAGTACTAATGGTACAATGGCTAGCATTTATTTGAGTTGCTTTGCATTTAATGAGTGCTTACTACAAGGCAAGCTCTGTGCTAGCAGATTTACATAAATTATAATATCTCATTTAAACCTTACAACAAGGTAAGGTAAAACTGTTTTTTGCAAATTGACATAGAATTCACATACCACAACGTTCACTCTTTTAAAATGTATACCACAGCAGATTTTAGAATATTCACAAGATTGTGTAACCATCACCACTATTTAATCCCAGAATTCTTATACTCATTAACCTTTATTCTCCATTCTCCCCTCCCTCCACCTCCTGGCAACCACTAATCTATTTTCTGTCTCTATGGATTTGCCTATTCTGGACATTTCATATAAATGAAATCACACAATATGTGGTCCTTTGTGACTGTCTTTTTCCACTCAGAATAATGTTTTCAGGTATCATCTATGCTATAGCATGTATTGGTACTTCATTCTCTTTTAAAGTTGTGATAAATTATACACAGTATTTATCTTTTTTTTTTTTTTTTTGAGACAGAGTCTTACTCTGTTGCCTGGGTTAGAGTGCTGTGGCGTCAGCCTAGCTCACAGCAACCTCAAACTCCTGGGCTCAAGCAATCCTCCTACTTCAGCCTCCCGAGTAGCTGGGACTATAGGCACGCATCACCATGCCTGGCTAATTTATATATATATATATATATATATATATATATATTTTTTTTTTTTTTTTTTTTTTAGTTGGCCAATTAATTTCTTTCTATTTTTAGTAGAGACAGGGTCTTGATCTAGCTCAGGCTGGTTTTGAACTCCTGACCTTGAACAATCTGCCTGCCTTGGCCTCCCAGAGTGCTAGGATTACAGGTGTGAACTACCGCACCCGGCCAGTATTTATCATTTTAACTGTTGGTTAAGTGTACAATTCAGTGACACTATATACATTCACAATGTTATATAACCATCACCACTATCTAAACTCAGAAATTCTTCATAATCCCCAACATAAACTTTGTGCCAATTAAACAACAACTCCCCATTTTCTCCCTTCTTCTTGCCCCTGGGAATCTATACTATTTTCTGTATCTATGTAGTTGCCTATTTCAGGTACTTCATATAATTAGAATCATACAATATTTATTCTTCTGTGTCTGGTTTATTTCACTTAATATCATGTTTTCAGGTCCATCCATATTATATCATACATCAAAATGCCATTCTTTTTTATGGCTGAATGATATTCCATTGCATGCATATACCACATTTTGTTTTTTTTTTTTTTGAGACAGAGTCTCACTTTATTGCCCAGGCTAGAGTGAGTGCCATGGCGTCAGCCTAGCTCACAGCAACCTCAAACTCCTGGGCTCAAGCAATCCTACTGCCTCAGCCTCCCAAGTAGCTGGGACTATAGGCACGCACCACCATGCCCGGCTAATTTTTTCTATATATATTAGTTGGCCAATTAATATCTTTCTATTTATAGTAGAGATGGGTTCTCGCTCTTGCTCAGGCTGGTCTCGAACTCCTGAGCTCAAACGATCCGCCCATCTCGGCCTCCCAGAGAGCTAGGATTACAGGCTTGAGCCACCGCGCCCGGCCCATATACCACATTTTGTTTATCCATTCACCAGTTGATGGACACTTGGGTCATTCCCACCTTTCACCTCTTGTGAATAATGCTGCTATGAACATTTGATTGGTTACAAATATCTGTTCAAGTCCCTGATTTTAATTCTTTTTAATGTACACCTAGGAGTAAAATTTCTGGGTCATATGGTAGTTTTATGCTTAATTTCTTGAGGAACTGCCACACTATTTTCCACTGTGGCTGTACCAGTTTACATTCCTACCAACAATGCATAAATGTTCTGATTTCTCTAAATCCTTGTTCTTTTTCCTTTTTATTTTTTTGAGACAGAGGCTTACTCTGTCACCCAGGCTAGAGTGCTGTGGCATGAGCCCAGCTTACAGCAACCACAAACGCCTAGGCTCAAGTGATCCTCCTGCCTCAGCCTTCCAAGTACCTGGGACTGTAGGTGCACACCACCACACCTGCCTAATTTTTTTCTACTTTTAGTAGAGACAGGGTGTCTTATTCTTGCTCAGGCTGGTCTTGAATTCCAGACTTTAAGTGATCCTCCCACCTCGGCCTCCCAGAGTGCTAGGATTACAAGTGTGAGCTACCGCACCTGGCCTATTTTTCCATTTTTTTTTTTACTGCAATCATGCTAGTAGGTGTGAAGTGGTATCTCATTGTGGTTTTGATATATTTCCTTTAATGGCTGAATAATATTCCATTGTATGGGTAAACCGCATTTTGTTTATTCATTCATCAGTTGGTGGAGATTGGGGCTATTCTTATGTTTTGGCTGTTGTGAATAATTCTGCTATGAACATTTGAGTACAGATTTTTGTGTGGACATGTGTTTTCATCTGTCTTAGATATATATATACCTAGGAGTGGAATTGCTGGGTCATGTGGTAATGCTATGTTTAAGCTTTTGAGGAACTGAGTTGAGCTATTATTATCCTCATGTTATAGATAAGGAAACGAGGCTCCCAGAAGTTAGGTTGTTAAGAGCTACATAGCTAAAAAGTGGTGGCTGGGCTTGGAGTCTTGTCGGGCTGTCTCGGAGGACCAGGAACAGGAAGCACTGTTCCCCCAGAGGAAAGCAACCCTTGTTCTACAAACAATTGCTGGGTGTGGCTCACACCTATAATCCCAGCTCCTACAGGCTAGGAGCTTGAGACCAGGCCCAGCAACATAGCAAAACCTTTTCTCTATATAAATAAATATATATCTGTATCTATAAATGAGAAAATAAAATTAAAATTAAAATAATCACTAACTCTGTGGGATCCACCAGCAATTTTGGTACCTCAGGAATTAATGCCACCTCAACCCTCAGTAAAACACATTTTTATTTTTATTACTCTATTATTATTATTAATAGCAACCATTTGTTCAATGTCTGCTATGTGCCTAGTATTTTACATACTCTAAAGCAGGGGTCCTCAAACTTTTTAAACAGGGGTCCAGTTCACTGTCCCTCAGACGGTTGGAGGGCCGTTGGAGAGTGCGGTGCACATTCCACACATGCGCACTGTGGACCCTGGACGAGTTGGCTGCTAAGCAGGACAGACAGCGGCAGCAAAAACACCCGGTGGGCCGGATGAATGTCCTTGGCAGGCCACATGTGGCCCGCAGGCTGTAGTTTGAGGATGCCTGCTCTAAACCTTGAAACAGTGAAGGCTCCTGGGAGCTTTGGAGTTAGATAGCTCCTAGGTTTGTGTCCTGCTCTGCTGCTCAGGCAAGCAATGTAACTTCTCTGAGTTTCAGTGTCCTCATCTGTAAAAACAGTCATCACAATAGTAACTAGCTTAAAGCTTTATCAAGAGGTTGCATAAAGTAGTACCATAAGAGATCAACAAATACTAGTGTTAACAATGAGCTTGTGAAAACACTAACCCTGAACACATTTTACAGATGAGAAAACTGAGGCTTAGTGAGTTGGTATGATCTGTCCATGGTCCTGAAGATAGGGGTGGCGAAAATGACGCTTTTTCTTCTCAGCTGTTTCTGCTACTGGTCCATGTCTTGTTCTGCCCATTCCACCCATGTACAATGCAAAACAACTGGGATTTCTCTGTCCTGTTCTTATGAAAACTGAGTGCGACCCTTTGGAACTGCCACTGATGCCCTTCTCACATCCCCCTTCCCTCCACATCAGACTGCCTGCACCTCGCAGGACATCGTCTTCCCTGGGAGCTTTGGCTGTAGTTTCCATTCCTCTGCACCTGGCAGCTGGGCATGCTGCAGGAAGACAGCTTGATGGAGTGGAAAGACACAGGCTTTGGCGTGCTGAGTTCAAATTCTGACTCCATCATTTAGGCAGATGGCTTAATGTCCCTGATCCTCAGCTTCCTCAAACGTCAACTGGGGACAATCGTTATACTTTGCAGGATTGCTGCGAGGATTTGAGAGTGTATGTGAGTGTATGTGAAGTATCTGGTACAGGTGCCTGAGCACCATGGGTGCTCAATAAATGCTCATTACCCTCTATAGAACTGTTCCCCTTGTGGAGTGGCAAGAAGAGGCTCCTGGAAGACAAAGCTCAAAGATGGTATCCACAGTGCTAGGAAACAGCTTGACAGCTGGAGTGAGAGCAAGGGAAGATTCGGGGGTGGCAGAGATCAAAGGCTAAATTATGCAGATTATTCCTTTGTTCCTTGTAGTTTGCACTTGTCTTGGTGCCTCTTGGGGCAGGAGGTGAGGCAAACTCACACCATATGCACATAGACACAGAAAAGCACACACAGGCAAACATGCACAGGAACCTAAATGCACCCTACTGTAATATACACAAACACACACATGGTCATGGGCACATATGTATGCTTACGAGTGTGTGTGTAAACACTCTGAACACAAACTAATCTATGTGTTTGTGCAGCCATTCAGAAGCTCATGTGCCCATGAACATGTATAAATGCACAACCATGTGGGTTCAGGCATGCACATATGCATGCACACACACACGTGTTCACAACCATAAGCCCACACAGGCATGCATGTGCATGCTTGTCTACATGTGTGCACATTCTTTTCAAATCCCCAACTCTAAATAGAAGCATAAGGTGCAACATATGTGCCTCTCTGTCGTTAGGAGAGAGGAGGCTTTAGAAAGACAGCTTTGCAAAAGAATGTAGAGAAATTGGCAGAGGTTTCACGCACTGCAGGAAAGGTTAAGTGGTGGAGGTCATCCAACATCTGGGTGAAAGGGGACAGAGGAAAAGACGGGTCTCTTAGAAAAAGGAGATGACCCAAAGCCATCCACCATCAACCTGAATCCAAATTAACCAAAGGTTTATACCAGAGGCACTCCTGACCAACTGATCACTATGGCTAGTGATGATCAAATAAGGCTCAATATGAACACTTAGTATCTCCGATAGGTCAGGCACTGTTTGAAGCCTTTTACACATATTAACTCACTTAGTCCTCAGTGATAATAGTTATTATTTTTGAGATAGAGTCTCACTCTGTTGCCTGGGCTAGAGTGCCGTGGAGTCAGCCTAGCTCACAACAACCTCAAACTCCTGGGCTCAAGTGATCCTCCTGCCTCAGCCTCCCAAGTAGTTGGGACTACAGGCATGTACCACAATGCTCAGCTAATTTTTCATAGAGACGGGGTCTCACTCTCGCTCAGGCTGGTCTGGAACTCCTGAGCTCAAGCGATCCTCCCACCTCAGCCTCATAGAGTGCTAGGATTACAGGCGTGAGCCACTGTGCCCAGCCAATAAAGTAGTTATTATTTTTTCAATTTTCAGACTGGGGAAACTGAATCAGGGTATGTGTCCTCACCCAGTGATGGCTCACCCAGATTTGGGCTTGACTTCCAAATTCTGACTCCCTCCCTGGACTTGTTTGGATGCCATTCCCAGAGTCCCTGCTGACTGGCACCTTTCTCACTCCTGGAGTTTCTGTGGCTCATTACTTGGTCTGTGACCAGGGATCACAGCCCTCTGTCCACAGGCTGAACATCATCTGCCTTCACTCATTCACTCATCACCATGTAGGACATGAATTTGGAGTTTGGGATAGTAGGGATGGAGGGAGTTCAAAACTTGTCTCACTGGGCAAGTGACTTCTTTTTACGGCTTTGTCGAACTATAATTAACATGCAATAAACTGCACACATAGTGAACATGTACAATTTGATGGGCTCTGGCATATGTATACACCCATAAACCCATCACCACAATCAAGAAAATAAGTGTAACCATCATCTCTAAAAGTAGGGTGTGACTTCTAAGATGAAATATGAAGCAAAAGTAGACAGGTGAAGGGGGAGCAGGAAGGGGAAGACTTTGTAGGGAGAAAGGACCCTCCAGCTAAGGCTCTGGGGTATGGAAAAGCAAGTTTCAACTGAGAAACTGTAAGATGCTCTGAATACTGGAGTACAGTGGGGGGGAGGGGGCTGGAGGCAGAGAGAAAAGGGCTGAATAGTTCAAAGGGTCATATTATGGCTAGCTTACACCAGGCCCGTCCCCCAGTCCAGGCCAGCCCTGGTGGTCTAGGCCTCTCCCAGTCTCCCCATACTGCTACAAGAAGGTACTGGTCTGGTTGGGTTGGTACCCAGGATGCAGGTGAATGGAATTATTTTCCCTGTGGACCAAGAGAGTAGGACCCAGTTATCCAGGGAGGCTCCTATAGCCCATTCCTGGGGGCTAACCCTGCCGAACTTGCAATAGCACTCAGCCAGCCTATTAATTGGTGGGTTGTCTTTTAAATCTCTATTTAAAACTTTTAAATCTATATTTAAACATTTATAAAGATTTTTTAAATTGGTTTTCAGATAATTATTTTGGAGATATTTAAAATAGCATTAATCCCACCTAACCAGATATAACCAATGTTAGCATATTATATGCCATATTAGTAATATATATACACATATAAATGTATATATATACCTGCATTTGGCATATATAAAAGTGAATAATTTTAAAGGGATCACACAGAATGCAAGTTTTTATCTACATTTTAAAATTTAGCAACATATTTACATGTTTATAGACCCATAAATATAGTTCTATAACATTATTTTAGATAGCTTTTTATAGTGCATTTAAAGAAACATACTGTGTACTCGCTTCATCAGCACATACACTAAAATTGGAACAAAAAACAGATCAGCATGGCCCCTTTTATAAAAAAAAAGAAAAAAAATGCTGTGATAGGCTATCTTGCTTATACATCTGTACACAATTCCTTAGTTATTTCCTTAAGATAGCCTAGAAACAGAGTTATACATCTTTAAAATCAACTTTATTGAGAAATTACACATTTTAAAGGATTTTGATATATATTGACAAATTGCTCTTCAGAAAGGCTGAACAGAATCATACCCAAATTTGTGATATACAACTGCTTCTCTTACCACACTGCTGCCAGTACATATTGTATAGTAGTAAGTTTTATCTTCTAAAGTTCATAGGCTAAAATATATGATCACAGCCAAGCACGGTGGCTCACACCTGTAATCCTAGCACTTTGGAGGGCGAGGCGGGAGGATTGCTTGAGGTCAGGAGTTCAAGACCAGCCTGAGCAAGATCAAGACCCTGTCTCTACTAAAAATAGAAAAAATTAGCTGGGCGTGGTGGTGCATGCCTGTAGTCCCAGCTACTCGGGAGGCTGAGGCAGGAGGATCACTTGAGACCAGGAGTTTAAGGTTGTTGTGAGCGAGGCTGACACCACGGCACTCACTCTAGCCTGGGCAACAGAGTAAGACTCTGTCTCAAAAAAAAAAAAAATTGCAATTCTGCCATAATTTGCATTTTTTTTTTTTTTTTAGAAAGGGTCTCACTGGGTTGCCCTGTTGCTAGGGGTAAAGTGCAGTGACATCATCATAGCTCACTGCAACCTCAACCTCCTAGGCTCAAGCAATGCTCCTGCTTCAGCCTCTGGAGTAGCTGGGACTGCAGGCATGCACTATCACACCTGGCTAATGTTTTCCTTTTCCCTCGAGAGAGGGTTTCTATCACCTACAGGAAAAGTTCAAGAGTAGGGGCTTTATAAATGTTTGTTATTGGAGAACTTTGCCTCTCAAACAATTCAATATTTGATTATAGAACATGTACTCTGACACAAAAGCTGTCATTGAAGATGTATAAATTAAACCACAGGATTTCTCGTCGAAATGTCTCCCAGGAATGGCTGGGTCAGAGCGGTTGGCTAGCTGCTAAGGTGTTTAATAAAACCCCAGTTAATTAACAAGAAAAAGATTCCTTTGTGGCTTACTTCGCAGCAGAGGACAGCAAGAAACTCATGCTGGAGACAGATCCAGGCTTTACTTTAGGTTTCCTTTAGAACTTTAAGAGTTAAGGGGAGACAGGGGCTGTTGCTGACCCAGGCCAGGCTACTGAAGGGCTGTCCTACTTCTGAGATTCCCAGTCTTCCACAGACTCCTGCCCTGGTGCTGAGAGAATAAATTGGTGCAATCTCTTTGGAGAGAGCAGCAATTTGATCGTGTGACAATGTCCACCCACTTTGACCTAGCTTTCCACTGCTAGGAATCCAAACTACAGAAATACCGGCTCAGGTGTTTGAGGAAACGGGCATGAGGATGTGTTGTTACTGCATTGTTTGGTACAAAAATAAGCAAATTATGCCTTAGCCAGCCATAGAATCCAGGCAGATGTTAAAAAGAGTAAGGTAAATTCGTATGTTCTGAGATAACAGTAAAATCCTATAAAGGATCACACTTTGCAAACAATAACACAACTTTATGCGTGGATGCACATACACTCGCACACAGTCTGTATAACAAAAGAGCTACCAGGATACTCGTCTAATCTCTGGGGAGAAAATTGCAGGGGAGGCAAAGGAGTATTTTCACTTTTTATCATCAGAACTGTGGATTGTTTCCATTTTTGTAAGTATTGTTAATTTTGGAGTTAAAGGGAACATAAACAAAGCCCTTTATAAAGCTGGCTCCCAACTATGTTTTCAGTCTTGAAACACAGGGCTTCCTAATTGTAAATTGTGTTTTCCTTTTAAGCATATCATATCCATTATGTGGTTTGATTGTCATAACAAACCCATGATAGATACCATTATTATCACTTGCATTTTATATATCAGGAAAACCTGGATCCATAAATTCAGGTCTTTAATTTATCAAATTCACAAAAGAAAAAGATCATCCCCACCAGTAGTACAAATGCCAGAAAATAGATACCTTAAATTCTTCTAGTAAGAGCATAAATCTGTATAAGCCTTCTGGGAGCAATTTGACAATATGTATCAAAATTCTTTAAAATCTGCATACCCTTTATTGTAGCAATTCCTTTTCTAGAAATTTATCCCAAGGACATAATTAAAGACATGTACAGAGTTTTAGCTACAAGGATATTCATTTAAGAAGATGTTTATGATACTGAAAAATTGGAAACCACTTAAATATCCAAGAATAGAAAAGTACTTAAATAAATTATGTTCCATTCATATGAGAGAATACTATAAAGTCATTAAACAGTACTGAAGAAGCATATTTAATGACAGAGAACAGAGTTCGTGATACATTTTTAAAAGTAGGTCACAAACAGTATGTATTACAGGAGTCCGTTTTTGCTTTAAAAAAAAAAGAAAGCATATGTAACATATAAGTATTGAAAAAAAGTAGAAGAAAGCACACCAAAATGTTAGTACTGGTTACTCTGGGGAGTGAGAATACAGAATTTTATCATTCCCTCCTTTTCTTAACTGTATTTTCACAACTCCCCCCTGCTAAATTTCTTACTATGAAAATGCATCCCTTTGAATAAGACAAAATTGCATTGATTTTTTTTCCAAGAAGATGTATCTCCTTCACTCTTCCCCCAAAGCAGCTTTTGTGGGTCTGCCTCCCACCCAGATGATGACCTCCTCACCTCTACCCTGGCATTCTGTAAAGCCAGCTCCTCCAGGAAGCCTGCCGTGATCTCTGCTGGCTTCTGGGATTCCTAGAGCATACTCAGCTTTCTGTCCTTGCACGGTCATGTGACACTTGCTGCCAAAGCCTGCGGGAACATAGCTCATCAGCCCTGGAAGCTTACGGCATCTCCATGGCGGCTGCTCAGTCCCTGGTCCTTTAAATAGCTCCGGCTGCTTACACAGCAGGTATCTGGGTGCCTAAGAGCCCAGCAGCCCTCAGAAGCCCCTGCCTCTGCCATCCACCAGGGGCTCTCCCACTCAGCTGGTTTCACTCTGTTCTTCATGGTCGGCTCACTCAAACCTTGGCCCTGTCCCAAAGTTTCCAGTGCCCTGCGACCTGCCTTGTTCTGACCAACGGTCTGCAGGTGCTTTGGAGTTCACCTTCTGGTTGCATGGACGCTCTGAGAAATAATCAAGGCCACCTGCCTTCGAGCCCTCAAACCCCCGGCCAATCACCCACACAAAGGCAGGGGATGATGAAAACCATAGCAGGTACTTTACATGCCAATCTCCTTTATCTGCAAAAATAATAATAACCATAGTGACCCTTTATTGAGGCCTTACCCTGTGCCAGCTGCTGTATTCAATCAACTCTTTACATGCACCCCCAGTCCCCAAAGTATGAAAGAGAGGCTCAGAGAGGCAAGGTGAGTTATCAAGGTCACAGAGCTAGTAAGGGAGGGGTGGTGCCTCAGTTCAAACCAATCCTTGTCTGAGCACCAACCTCACACCCTTAATCGCTACCCTGTGCTGCTTCTACAACCACGCTGTGGGATAGGGCTGAAAAGTGAGAAACTGAGTTTCAGCAAGGTTAAGTCATGGTTCAAGGTCATTTTAGCACAGCATCAGAGGGTCTGAGAGCTCAGCAGTGGGCAGACGCTGGTCTGGGTAAGGGAATAGGGAAATAGGAGGGTCACGAAAGGGGAGAGTCTGGTGTGGGTGAGGAATGGGGCTAAGGCCTCCTCCAGGGCTGGGCTCCAGTCCTGACAGGCAGAGTGCAGGCCGGGGAGGAGGCTTCCCAAGGCTTCCCTCCTCCCCAGAGACCTACCTACCCATCTGGGACAGCACAGCCATCCCACACCATGTCTGCCACTGGTCATTTGTCCTGGGGCTCAGGAACCACGTGGGGCTGTGTCTGCTGACAGGGATTAAGGAGTGGGGCTCAGGGCCTCTGGTGTCTGTGGGGCTAAGGTAAACCAAGGCTGTCTGTCCACCTGCCAAATACGGAGCTGCGGTGAGCAGGGGCATCTCATCCACTAGGAGCATAATAAAAAAATCCAGGTGCCTAAGGCAGCAAGATGAATCTGGGCCCCAATGGTGCGGGGGCAGGTCCTAGCACTGCCACTAACTTGCCCCGGGACTTTGGGTATATCCTTTTCCCTCCTGGCACTGTCATAGCTCCTGCTGGGGCTGTGGAGCAGTGGCGTGTGGGAAAGCATTTTGAGAACTAGAGTCAACATTAGCTGGTGCAGCCGCTTTGGAAATAGTCTGGCAGTTCCTCAAAAAGTTAAACCTAGTGTTTCCATATGACCCACCAGTGGCACTTTTAGGTATATAATCAAGAGAAATGAAAATGCACGTCTGGGGCCGGGCACAGTGGCTCACGCCTGTAATCCTAGCACTCTGGGAGGCCAAGGTGGGCAGATTGCTCAAGGTCAGGAGTTCGAGACCAGCCTGAGCAAGAGCGAGACCCCATCTCTACTATAAATAGAAAGAAATTAATTGGCCAACTAATATATATATATATGTATATATATATAGAGAGAGAAAAAATTAGCCGGGCATGGTGGCACATGCCTGTAGTCCCAGCTACTCAGGAGGCTGAGGCAGCAGGACTGCTTGAGCCCAGGAGCTGTGAGCTAGGCTGACGCCACGGCACTCACTCTAGCCTGGGCAACAAAGCGAAACAAAGCAAGCCTCTATCTCAAAAAAGAAAAGAAAAGAAAATGCATGTCTGTATGAAAACTTTTACATGAATGTTCATAGCAGCATTATATAGCTCACAGAAGCATTATAATAGTCAAAACGTGGAAACAACTCAAATGTCCTTCAGCTGACAAACAGATAAAGAAAATGTGGTCTATCCATATAATAGAATATTATTCAGCCACAAAAAGGAATGAAGTACTGATGTGTGGTACAGCACGGATAAAATTTGAAAACATTAAGCTAAATGGAAGAAGCTAGACACAAAAGGTCACATACTGTATGATTCCATTTATGTGAGATGTCCAGAATAAACAAATCCATAAAGACAGAAAGTAGATTAGTGGTCGCCCAGGGCAGGGAAGTTGAGGGAGGTGACAGCTAGCAGGTACAAGGTTTCTTTCCGGGTTTGAAAACATTCTGGAAATAGTGGTGATGGGTGCACAATCTTGTGAATATACCAAAAAAAAAACACTGAATTATATACTTTAAGGGAGAATTTGATGATATGAGAACTTTTTAAAAAGAGAATAGTTATCATTTCCTTGAAGCCCACTCCTCCAGGTCCTATGCTTAGCTCATTCTGAGTGTTGCCTTATTTAATCTCCACAACAACCCTATAAGAGAAGAATTCTCATTATCTCTATGTTGTAGGTGAGGAAACTGAGGCAGAGAGAGGTTCAATAACTTGCCCAAGGTTGCACAACTCCAGTGCTATGCAAATTCAAGGTCGGTGTGGACTGTACACACCCCCTCTGGGACCCATGGCACTTTCTACAACCTTTCACATGGCCAGTCTCCCTGTCCGTCTCCCACACCAGGCCTTGGGGGCCCGGAGAGCGGACGTCCTGCTCCCAGACTCCCCAGCGCACAGCTCAAGGCCTGGCTCCTAGACAGTTGTTGAATGGACCGAGCAATGCGCTAGCTTTGCCCTCTCAGCTGGTTTGCAGAGAAATCGACTTTTCACAAAAGCACAGCATCCGCTGTGAATCTTAAGGCTGCCAGATACTGCTTCGCACTCACCCTGAGGTTGCTGAGACGAGAGGCGAGAAGCACCTCAAATCGAGACAAAATGCATTTGTGGTTTTGAAGGAAAGTCGTTAGAAGACAAAGTCTGTCTTCCAAGGCCAAGGTTGCTCCAATTCCGTTTACTTAAAGTAGAGAGAAGACAATCCCTGCCCCGGTGGGTCTGACCCGGCTTGCAGGAAGGAGAGTTTCTGCTGAGTATCCACCACTAACCGCAGGAGAGAGCGGACGCGAGACAGCGGGAGCCAAAGCAAACATTCTGAAGTCAGAGATAATGGCAGAAGGTAGGAGGAATGAGAATAGGTTTGGAGGCCAAGCAGGAAACAGGTCTGAAAGGAAGGGTGGGAAGGCAGGAAGCTCCTGAGCATTTATGAGAAGCCGGCCCTCCAGAGTCTGCGGGCAGGTCTTGGGGGAGCCTGGGCTGGCCGAGCCCGGGTTGAGCTGGAGCCACAGAACCACACTGGCCCAACCAAGTGTACACCAACAGCCTCGTCCCTGGCCTCCTTGACTTGAGCCTCCCCCTGCCCCATCATCCTTCATTTGAGCCCAGAAGACCCCTCTAACACAGAGATTGTCCCTACCCCTCCACTGCTCCAAACCCTTCCACTGCACCACTCTAAACTATAGCTACAGAACAATCTTGACCCGGCTCTCTGGGCCTCTGAGTCCAAATGCCTCCCTCCTCACCTATCGGCTTTCACTCCCCACCTCTCTCTGTGGCGCCGCCCTAGGCTCTCCCGCACCAAACTCGCTCTTCCCTAAGTGAGCTCCACCTTTCCTGGATTTTTGTCTTTTCTCTTTTTTCCAGATGTGTCTTCCCTTCTCAGATAGCTTCCTGCAGGACTATTTGCTCCACTTCTTGGAATCTCCCTCAATGTCTAGCCCAGTGCTGGCCATGGACTGAATGCTCAGTAACTTCCAGAAAACTAATTAAGGTGCCAGAAGGATGGATAAGAGAAGGCTGCTGGACAACTGACCTGCCTAGGCAACTCTGGCAGAGCTTGATGTCTTGGGCTGAGTTCTCGGGCTCCCCAGGAAGCAGTCCCTGGGAGAAGGGCTGGGAGGCTGATGACGCACACGGGAAGTAAGCATTGGCATAGGGCGCGTGCAAGCGGCCACCGTTCCCAGCAACTGAGGCTCCATCAGCTGAGGACCTCTGGGAAACGGGATGGAACACGACTTAGAGCTGTCCCAGCACGAGGGCAGAGGATAGTGCAGTATTTACCTCCCATCTCCCACTCCTTTGGCTGAGGGCAGGTCCTGGGGTGTTTGCTCCTGGCTACCTGTGGCCTGCTCTGGCTCAGGCTGATAGAACATCTACAGCCAGGGAGTTGCAGATGATTGCAGCAGGTGCCCAAGGGCAGGCTCCAGATGACAGGGAGGGGATCAGGCAGGGTAGTGATAGGGGCTCCCTAGCTTGTCCAAGTGTGGACCCCACTCTCCTCCCCTCTGTGCCTTTGCTTGGAGTGTTGCCATCCCTGGACTTCCCTCTTCTGGGCCTCTTCTCCATTAGCAGTGAGCTCCTATACCTCCTTTGGGGTCTAGTGAAACATTCTCTCTCTGGGAGGCTTCCCCTGATCTACCGTAGAAGAGTCAGCGCCTCTCCCGCCAGCTCCCCCAGCACCCTTCCTCTCTTAGCGCTCCGTGCAATGGCTCCTGCAGTACCCATCTTCTGTTCTCACCTTGCAACAGGAACCCCTGATCTTGTCTGCCGGCCCCCTAGACTGCAACCATGCAAGGATGGAGTCTCTGGTTCATTGTGTCCTGTGAGTGACTGCAGAGAAAACAATTCAATGAATAAGCAACGATTATATCAAATATGTGTCAGACTCTGATCTAACTTCTTTACACACGATAACATTTAATCTACAAGGTAGGTGCTATTGTCATTGCCAACTTCCAGGTGAGGCACCGAAGCACAGAGAGCTAAAGGAGCTTGTCCCAGCATCGCCCCCCCCAGCTCTAAGTGAGGAATGATGGAGAGGACCCTCCCCAGTCCCTTGGGAGCACCATACCACTGCGTGCAAGTCGAGGACAAGAGACCGTTAGCTCACATGGGGTCTGCAAAGCTGCCGTGGGCCAGGAAAAGATCTGCTGGGCAGATGTAGAGAGGAAAATGCATGAGGGCTGCAGAGAGGGGCCTGAAGCCTGAGAATGGGAGACCTGGCCGGGTCTTGGCCAAGTGAGTTGGAGAGGAGCTGGGTGTGGAATCCATGAGGAGCAGCCAGAGGGTGCAGGTGGGGGCTGAGGGGTGTCAGGTCACATGGTCGCTGGGAAGACGGTCGTGACCAGCCCCACAGCCCCGTCCAGGTTTCTAAGCTGTTCTCACCCACACTCCCATGTGCTTCTCATGTCACCCCAATCCCAGTGGCAGAGGAAGGTGTGGGTTAGAGCAGTCTGCACAAGGGCATGAACTAGAGCTGGGACTTCAAATTAGGTATGTCTGACCCTCAGTGCGGTACTCTCTCCACCGCCTCTTAGTTCTCAGTCCAGCCAGGAAGGACCTTGCAGATCAGATTTCCTTGAGGGGTGGGGGTAGGGCAGAAAGAGCCAAGGTTAGTTGGATTCTCACTGTGTACCATAGAAATCTCATGCCATCCTTACCACACCGTATGAGAAAAGGATCTTTTCCCCTTTTCACAGTTGAAGAAACTGAGGCCCAGAGAGGCTAGGCAACTCAGTCAAAGACACACAGCAAGTGATTAGAGAGCTAGGATGGGGACCCAGATTGACCAGGTCCCAAAACAGAGTCTAATAGGCACTTAGGAGAAGAGGGGATTGGAGGGATTTGTAAGTTAGGAGTTGCCAAGTTAGATTTGGCAACTGCAAAGTTTACCTACAACCTACTCACCTTGGTGCAGTTCATACCTAGCAATCCCTCATCCCACAGAACAGGAGACAGGCTGCCTGAAACCCTCAGCTGATTCACTCCAGAGCAGGAGCGAGGCACTCAGCCAGGTCACGAGCCCATTGCTTCTGTGGCCAGAGGCGGCTGAGTGGACTGGTTACAAACACAGTGGTCCCTAAGGGTTATGCTTCAACAGAGACAAGGGCTCTGTCAGCTCCCCCTGTGGCTTAGGGATGGGCAGAGATGCAGGGAGGCCCCTCAGAGAAGGAGCAAGGACTTTGTTAGCCTCTGGAATCCCAACTGTTTCATAAAATTTTATTTGACCCCTGGAGAAAAAACTAGCTGTGATCCAACAAGGGCAAAAGCAAAAATGCAGGGAAAAAAACTTGTCTCTTATATTGCAAAGGCTTGAACTTGCTTTCTGAAGATTGCACCGAGATAAATTCGATGGCAAAAGAGACGTCTGTTCAGAAAGAATGAATGTTTTGTAGGAATCATGGGGCAGGTTTAAGGGAGATGTTTTTCTAAGTAATATGAGAGTGAGCTTGCAGAGACTATTTAAGTTAGCTTTTAAGGAGAGCTGGAATTTTCCCTATTACATTAGAAAGGTCTGGAATGATAGGGAATTCACCACGTAGTTAAGATGAAAAGCGCATAGCAGATACCGAAGGTGTTTAAAAATTAAAGATGAAAGGTTACAATTGTTTTTGTCTTTGCAGAGTTTTCTAAACACATTCATTTCCATATTATGTGATCTGTGCAACACTATTATGGCAAAAGAATAGCAGGCACTGTACTTTTTCAAAAAAAAAAACACAAAAAACAGCTTTAATGAGATATAATTCACAGACCATACAGCTCACCTATTTAAAGAGTACAATTCATTAGATTTTAACATAGAGTAATCTCTTATCCTAAGGGAACATATTCTGAGACCCCCAGGGGATGGCTGAAACTACATATAGCATGTTTTTTCTATACATACTTACCTAGGTAAAGTTTGATTTATAAATTAGGCACAGTAAGAGATTAACAACAGTAATAATAATAAAATAGAACAATTATAACAATATGCCAGCATCACTGCTCTTCTGCTTTGGGGCCATTATTAAGTAAAATAAGGGTGACTTGAGTACAAGCACTTTGATATCATGATAGTCTATCTGGTAACTGAGGCAGCTACTGAGTGACTAATGCTGTGGTCCCCAGCTCCCAGGCCAAGGACTGGTACGGTGTATGGCCAGTTAGGAACCGGGCTTCACAGCAAGAGGTGAGCAGCAGGCTGGTGAGTGAAGCTTCATCTGTATTTACAGCCGCTCCCCATTGCTCACATCACCGCACAAGCTCTGCCTTCTGTCAGAAGAGTGGTGGCATTAGATTGTCACAGGAGCATGAATGCTACTGGAAACTGCACATGCGAGGGGTATAGGTTGCACACTCCTTATGAGAATCTAATGCCTGATGACCTGAGGTGGAGCTGATTGGTGATACTTGCGCTGAGGAACAGCTGCAAATACAGATTATCATTAGCAGAGAGGTTTGGCTGCACAATAAATGGAATGCACTTGAATCATCCCAAAACCATCCCTCTCCCCTCTCATCCTCTCGTCTGTGGAAAAATTGTCTACCATGAAACTGGTCCCCGGTGCCAAAAAGGTTGGGGACCACTGGACTAATGGGTGGAGGCTTATACAGTATGGAGATGCTGGATAAAAGGATAATTCACATCCCAGGATGGATGGAATGAGATGACAGGATTTCATCACCCTGTTCAGAATGGTCGACAATTTAAAACTTATGAATTATTTCTGGAATTTTTTATTGAATATTTTCAGACCACAGTTGACTTTGGGTAACCGAATCTGTGGAAAGCAAAACCATGGATAAGGGGGGGGACTACTGTATTCAACAGTTGCTCTAATTTCAGAACATTTTTGAAAATAAACTTTGTACCCATTAGCAGTCACTCCCAATTTCCTCTTTTTCCCAGACCCTGACAACCACTAATCTTTTTTCTGTCTCTCTGGATTTACCAATTCTGGACATTTTATATAAATGGAATCATACAATATGTGGTATTATGGATTGACTTGTGTCCCACCCAACCCCCCACCAAATTCTTATGTTGAAGTCCTAATACCCAGTAACTCAGAATGTAACCTTATTTGAAAATAAGGTCATTGCAGATGCAATTAGTTAACATAAGGCCATTAGAATGGACCCTAATCAATATGCCTGGTGTTCTTTTAAAAGGGGTAAATTTAGACCAGGTGCAGTGCCTCACGCCTGTAAAGCTAGCACTTTGGGTGACCAAGTCGGGAGGATCACTTGAGGCCAGGAGTTCAAGACCAGCCTGAGCAAGAGTGAGACCACATCTCTACAAAAAAATAGAAAAACTAGCTGGGCGTGGTGTCACATGCCTGTCGTCCCACCTACTCGGGAGGCTGAGGTAGGAGGGTCACTTGAGCCCAGGAGTTCAAGGTTGCAGTGAGCTATGATGAGGCCACTGCACTCCAGCCTGGGCAACAGAGCATGACCTTGTTTCAAAGAAAAAAAGGTTGGGGGGAGGATTTAGATACAGAGACAAATTCCCAGGGAGAACATCATGTGAAGATGAAGGTAGAGATTTGGGCAATGCTTCTACAAACCAAGGAACACCAAACATTGGCATAAACCACCAGAAACTAGGCGTGAGTCATAGAACAGATTCTCTCTCATAGCTCTCCTAAGGAAGCAACGCCACTCACACCTTGATCTTGGACTTCTAACTTCCAGAACTGTGAGACGATAAATTTCTGTTATCTAAGCCACCCAGTTTGTGGTACTTTGTTACCACAGCCCTAGAAACTAATACATATGATATTTTGTGCCTGGCTTTCCTCGCTTAGCATATACATTCAAGGAGCATCCATGTTGTGGCATGTGTCACTACATCATCCCTCTCTGTGGCTGAATAATATTCTCCTGTGGGGACAGACCACATTTATTTATTCATTCATCAGTTAATGAATATTTGAGTGGTTTCCAAGTTTGGGCTATTAGGAAAAATGCTTCCATGAACATTCATGTACAAGTTTTTGCGTGTACATATGTTTTCTTTTCTCTCGGATATATGCATACATTTTTGCCTCACAGTTGTGGAAACTGAGGCCCCGAGGGGTGACTTCCCCAAAATGACCAGCTAGAGCTCAGAAGAACTGCCCCTATCACCTAAATCTGCTTAGAGATGTAGAGATCTTTCAACCATATCACTCACGCACGCCCATGTAAATTTGTTCACAAGTACACACATCAGCACCAGCACAACACACACACTTCTTTGAGCCCATGGCTTTGTCCAGAGTGCAAAAGTTCAACAGAAGCAATCAAACAGAAGTGGTATGATGCTGAGGGAGATAAATGAGACTTCCAGAGAATAAATAAGTCAGAACATCGATTGGAGTATTACCGGGGGACAGACCAAAAACATTTAAAGGGATATAAAGAGGTTAGTGACGAGTGAATGGCCAAACTTGGCCTTCAGTAGTGTGCACACAACTTCTATTGATTGAGACAAGATTTCTGGAAACGAATGCACTTTCCCAGAAAAATACTATGCAAGACAAAAGATGTTTATGTGAAGAGAGCCGCATCCGAAGTCCGTATGGGGTTCTGCTCACGGCCGGCTTTAACCACCCGGTTACTTACCGCGGGCAGGGGTAGCTTACACAGGCGACTTTGCTCACTAGCAGGGTTAGTAAGTGAAGATTTGATTTCATCGTTTCTGTGAGTGAGCGGGATCAGAAGCTATTCTGAGCAGCCTCAGAGGAAAAGTGCCAGAAATCATAAATAAAGAAGTCAAGTGTGTCCAGTGGCCATATCGAATGTGACATTCTTCAAGAATGTGTGAACATGGTATCTTTCAAGCTGCTGATGCTTAAAAAAAGAAAATGTAGAAAATGCCTTAGTCCCAGGCAACAATAGAATCCACTAGAGTTAAAACCTGATTCAAGACAACGTAATTCAGGACTTGAAAAGTAGCGTTTATAAAAGTGCGAGACTCCGCCGGTCACCGAACTGACCTTTATTTTTGACACTCCCTGTGCCTGTCATTCTGTCCCCACTGCTCTCTAGCCCTTGTCCTGCTTCATTTTCTCCTCCACTGGTATTTCTTATACTCTTGTAGCCCCCTGAATGTATTTTGGAAGTATAATATTTACTTACCTATCTATCTTCCAGACCGACCATATAAGCTCCAGGAGGGCAGAAACCTGCTCTCTCTGGCTCACCTGACACCCAAATGGTGGCTGCAGCCTCCTAATTCATCTCCCTGGCTCTCCTTTGCCATCTCTCCAATCCATTTTCTAGAAGCTGGATATGCCATTCTCCTGCGTAAAGTACTCAGGGTTTCCCTTGGCCTATGGGACCTAGAGGGTCACATGCTGAGAGGTGTTCAAGCTCCCTGTTCTTGGCCACCTGACACCAGGTGATCACAGATGTAGATACTTTCTGACTCTCTCCCTGGCTTAAGGAGTTAGACTTTTCTCTAGGTGGCCTCAGCTCTCAGGGCTGCTCAGCCCCCTGATTTCAGCATGGCTCCTTTGGGTGAGAAGGAAGGAATGAGAGAAGGAAGGGAGGGAGGGAGGGAAGGAGGAAGGAATTCTTTTTGCCATGCTCTGACTCAATTTGGTCAGCTACTAACTGAGGCATTGCTCACCTCCTGGGACATATCCCTGAGCTGTCCAGGCTGAAGGCAGGTGACATCTTGACTGTTGCCATCACATTGCATCAGGGTTCTTCCTATAGTCTGCCCCTGACAGGGTCCCCTCTGGGGAAGAGAGGGACCAGGGACAGACAAAAGGAAGGACCTGCTGAGATGAGCTGACATTGGCCAGGGGTCGCCTTCTCCCTCTGAGCCACGACTTGGATGGGGTGTTAAGGGTGACCATGGTATAAGAGGTAGGGAGCTAAGCCACTTGGCTGCTCTCTCTGGAGCTCAGAATGGTATTCAGGGCCAGGAACACCCTTCAGTGCCCAGTGCTGTTCATGTGCAGGCTGTAGGGTGTCATAGAGGCATTCTCTGCCCTGGGGCCCCTCCAGCGGCTCCTCCCCCTGCACTGCCCCGATCTTCCCCCTGCCTGCTAACATCTCCCTTCTACCTTCACGCCACTCCTGGCCTCTGCCTCTACTTCTCATTTATTCTTGCCTTCCTCTTACCTCTCTCCTTACTGCCTTCTCTCTGTGTCTTTTGGCTTCTGCCCTTGAGAAACCAGAGCTGTGCCTCTCTCCAAGTCTCTCTCTCAGACCCTGCAAGAGAGGCTGCGTTGGCTCAGTGGGTTACCCTTATCCCCACTAGATATCGCTTTCTTGCAGCACTGGGGGTCAGAGATCACCGGCCTGACCCCAAGGTGGCTGTCTTTGTGTTAGGTGCACACCTTAATCCAGTGTACAAGGGGTGGTCACACAGGTAGCTTTTTTTGAGATGGGGCTGTGGGCAGTTCTTAGAGCACACCTTTCTCCAGCATAGGCGGAGAAAGAGCAAAGGAGATTGTGGAGGTGGATATCCTTTAGAAAGTACTAATGTGCTGTACTGGCACAAATTAATATCGATTATTGATAACATTAGCAAGGCCATTATTGTGGCTACTAGTGAAGGTTTTGCTTCCTTGGAACTTATTGGCCAAGGGCAGTGGTTACCAATGGCCATGGCCTTTGATTCCCAAACCCTCACTGGGGAAGTTGCTGGGACATCCGGTCTCCCTTTGCCTCTTCCCATTAGTGCTGCTTCATCTAGAATCCTCTGAACCTGCTTCCCTGCTCTCAGTGTTGCTGCTCTGGTTGCTCAGGGCTTATCCCCACAAAGCACACAGATCTCCTTTAGGCCCCAAATGTTCCCAGGTGCTTTCACTATAGAGCTACTTCCACCAAAGACCTGCAGCCTTCCAAAGGGCTGGGACCTCTTAGCCTTGCCCACTATGGCGGGGTGGGGGGGACTGTCATGGCTGCCTACAAGCCCGAGTCCACATATTCCAGCCCACGGAGGGAAGGTCTCTTCCTCTGTCAAAGTCGCAAATTCTGGAGAGGGGACCATGACTGACTCAGCTTGGGTCAGAGGTCCACACCAGGACAAGGAGCTATAGCCAAGGGCCATGCTGAACAAACATGACTGCCAGGAGCCCTCCTCTGAGATAGGGAGGGCAATGATTGAGGTCACTGAGAACCAAGCAGACATCACTAATGTTGTCCTTAAACCCAGGAAGCTGGCACACATCAGAGGGCTAGGGTGCCTATCACAGTGACACACTGCCACTAGATCCCTCTCTCTAGCATCTTGGGCCCTCTCTACTTCCTGTGGAGCTTCCCACCCACCTCGGGACCTAGGAGACAGTCTTTCCCCACAATAGATCCATGTAATGGGACATTTATAACTCAAATGCCATGGAAGGGCTGCGTGCTGGGGCCAGAGTCAGATTTTATTTTATTTTATTTTATTTATTGAGACGGAGTCTCACTTTGTTGCCCAGGCTAGAGTGAGTGCCATGGCATCAGCCTAGCTCACAGCAATCTCAAACTCTGGGGCTCAAGCAATTCTGCTGCCTCAGCCTCCCGAGTAGCTGGGACTACAGGCATGCGCCACCATGCCCGGCTAACTTTTTCTATATATATTAGTTGGCCAATTAATTTATTTCTATTTATAGTAGAGACGGGGTCTCACTCTTGCTCAGGCTGGTTTCGAACTCCTGACCTTGAGCAATCCGCCCTCCTTGGCCTCCCAGAGTGCTAGGATTACAGGCGTGAGCCACCACACCCGGCCTCAGTTTTTATTTTAAACCATTCTTCATCTTCTCTTAGGCTATTTGGTTTAGGTGAACCTGACCCTGGTCCTTAGACCCAGAGGTAAGTACAGGGATCACAATGAATGGGTCAGGGGTGGTCACATGACCCAGCCAGGGCCAGTGATAACCCATGCTGGGACCTTTTGTAGAGAAGCCAGTTTCCCTCTGCCACACGTGGTGTGATTTGAGAGGATATTAAAGAAAATCCAAGCAAAACCACCTCCCAGAACCTGTTGCCACAGGTGAAAGTTTCCATTAGAGCTGCTCCATTGGTTCCAGGCACTACCCCTGAGCTTACTCAGGGTTGTAAAAGAGAAATTCTTGGTTGTAAAAGAGAAATTCACTTAACGCCATGGGAGAGCTCATCTGCTGTTTTTTGCCTATTTAACATTCATCTCCCATTGTTCTGAAAACAGCATTCCAAATTTTTTTGTTTGTTTTAAACCATTCTTCACCCTTAGTCTGTTCGGTTTAGATGGACTTGACCTCAATCCTCAGATCTAGAGGTAAGTACATGGGTCACAATGAATGATTCAGGGGTGGTCACATGACCCAACCTCAGCCAATGATAATCTACCCTGGGACTTTTTCTAGATGAGCCAATGAGTCAGCAGAAGCACTGGTCTGCAGAGGTGAAGAAAAGGACCAGACATGCAGAGAAAAGCAGAATTGGGAGACTGTGGAGGAGAAGCAAGAGGAGGAGGAGGAGGAGGAGAGAGAAATGGAGGCAGATACAACCTTTCTATTCCTGTGATTTCTAATTATACTTCCTGCAGTGGGAGTCCATGACCTTCCCTTCCCCCTTATTATTTTTTTAATTAAAAAAAAAATTTTTTTTTTGAGACAGAGCCTCACTCTGTTACCCTGGCTAGAGTGCTGTGGCATCGGCCTAGCTCACAGCAACCTCAAACTCCTAGGCTCAAGCAATCCTTCTGCCTCAGCCTGCCAAGTACCTGGGACTACAGGCATACACCACCATGCCTGGCTAATTTTTTCTATATATGTTTAGTTGGCCAATTAATTTATTTCTATTTATAGTAGAGATGGGGTCTCGCTCTTGCTCAGGCTGGTCTCAAACTCCTGAGCTCAAATGATCCGCCTGTCTCAGCCTCCCAGAATGTTAGGATTACAGGCATGAGCCACCACACCCAGCCAAAAATTTTTTTAAAAGATATGCTCTTTAAAATTTTTTTTTAAAGATATGCTCTTTGTTGCCCAGGCTGGAGGGCAGTGGTATGATCATAGCTTACTAAAGCCTTGAACTCCAGGGCTTAAGCAATCCTCCTGCCTCAGCCTCCCTTGTAGCTGGGACTATAGGAGCACACCATCATGCCTGACTAATTTTTTTTTTTTTTTTTTTTTAAGAGACAGAGTCTCAGTATGCTTGCCCAGGTTGATCTCAAACTCCTGGCCCCAAGTGATCCTCCTGCCTTGGTCTCCTGAGTCGCTGGGATTACAGGAGTGAGTCACTGTGCCTGGCTCCCCTGGTTGATAATATACTTGGTTTTAGCTGAAGTCCTCTCTTAGTCAAGATTCATTCAATTTTACATGACAGAAACTCAAATCAAATTAACTTAAACAAGAAAAAGGGGGATTTATTGGTTCACATAATTGGAAAACTCAAGGGATAAATTCAGGTATGGCTAGATCTAGGATTTCAAATGATATCACGAAGATACTGTCTTTTCTTTATGTTGGCTTCATTCTTAGGTTTTTCCCATGGGGTAGAAAAGGTGGCCCCCCATAATTCCAGGCTACTATAGAAACCCCTGAAAGATAGCACCTCTTTCCTAACAGTTTAGCAAAAGTCCTGGCTTATTCCCATTAGGGTCAGGATCTGCCACTGTTGGTCATAGCTGTTTACTTTCAACCCTATGCCGATGGGGGTTGGGAAGAAGAGAGAAAGAGGAAGGAAGGGCATAACATTTTTTTAGCATCTACATGTTAGACCCATTTACATGTGACAGAACCCATTCAGGGCCCAACCCATTGCCTTCAAAGGAGAGCCAGTCCTGTTAAATGCAAGCTCCTGTGTCTGAGCTTTTTGTGGGCTTGAATACACATACAGGCAGGATTTGGGAAAGAGTCTGAGATGGTTGAATTGTTCTGCCTAGCAGAGTAAGAAGAATGTGGAGGGGTGAACAACAAGAATAATAACTAACATGATTGAGCTGGCACTGTGCTACATGTTTCCCACAACTGTTTTAATCCTCACCACCAACCTATTACCTTCCTATTACATTATCCTCACTTGCAGATGAAACTGAGGTTCAGAGAGGTTAGGGACTCTCCTATGATCACACAGCTGATAATATGCAGAGCCAGGCTCACAGAACCAGGCCACCTGGGAGCAGAGCCGTGGCATTTAACCACTGCCTGGCCTCTCAGGAAGAGAGATACAAAAAGAAAGAGAAGAGAAGAGGCAGACTAAGATAGGGAAGTGTGGGAGGTGAAGAAAAACCTCCCAGGGGTGGGTTGATAAAGGAACTTTTAAGAACAAGGTTGTCGTATTGGAAGGAGCATGAATTGCAGCACTTGGAACCGTCCTCCTGACTTCCCTGAGTCGCACACAGGCACCTCTGTGACCGGTGTCTGGTGGAAACAGAGGGGAGCCGGAGCCGTGTGAAAGTGAAACAGCAGACCTGGGTCTGCGGCCCAAGCCAGACACTAAACGGATTTAGCAGAAGCCGCAGCTCCCACCAGAAGGGAATGTGAAAATGCAAGCCATTCCAGAACCCCTCCCAAGCAGGAGTGACAACGTTGCTCGTCCTCGGGGTGTGGAATATGGGTTTAAACCGGTATTTTTGAACTAGTGAGGGCAGGGAGGCCCCAGTGACAAGCGGGTTACGTAGAGATGGAAAACTGAGGCTTAGAGAAGCCCCAAACCCTGAGGACATTCAGTACCTGGCTGGAGTTGGAGGATCAGACACCTAGTTTATGTTTGGCAGGGGGTGGGCTGCAGACATAGGTAAGAAAGAGGTCAGGGAGGGGCTCAGAGTCCTTGGGTCTGTGTTACTGGCCCAAGCAGAGCCCTCTTGCCACACTGGGGCCTGAGCAGAGGCAGGGGGTCTGGCGCCGGCCCTCAGACCCCGGCCGCTCTGACGCTCAGGTGGAAGGGTCCCAGGGCCCCACATGGAGCGGAGCCTGAAGACAGGCCTCAACTGGCTTCTGTTCTGAGGAAAAGGGAAGAGAGGGGCAGGGAGCCAGACAGAACTTGGCAGGGGACTAGGAGGAGGGAATGAGACCAGGCTGGTAAACTCTGAGGAGGAGAGAGTCTGGAATGTGGGGCCTGCAGGGGCTGCCTCAGAGGCCAGGCCAGGCCAGGAGGAGGGGCAGCAGGAAGCAGGGAGGTAAACTTGTCCCTCTGCCCACCTGGGCAGGCTCAGAGGCCATTAAGTTTCCCAGAGCAGCAGCTCAGTAAGAGATGCATCTCGTCTGCTGCCAGAGGAGGGGTCTGGCCCGGAAGGCAGCCAGGAGCCAGATCTGGCGGCTGTAGGGCTCATAGGTGAGGCCTTCCAGCTTTCTTCCCTTCCTAAACGCTGGCTCTCCAAGGCTCTCTCCTGGCCACCGCCTCACTCCCCTATGCCTCTGCTCCAAGCCTTGCAGCATCATCTCTCTCCTGAGGACAGCCAGATTTCTGTCTTCTGCCCTGAGTTCTCTCCTGAGAGCCCTCCCACCTCATACCCTCCCCCGCCCCATGTGCCACAGACCCCTCAATTCAGCGGTCCCAAGCTGAACTCCTCTGCGGCCCTAGGCATGGGGAACAAGAGGCAGCACCTGCCCCTTCCTCACCTAACTCCTGTCCATGGCTTTGTCTGGCCCCAGCAGGGCCCCGGGTCCCCGATGGAGCCACGCACACTGTATCTCGTGTCTCCCGCCGTCTCCCCTTGGGAAAGCACGTTTGGGTGACCTCACTACTTCAGGCCTGGTCCGCTCAAGGGGACGGGATCCTGAGATTTGGATTTGGCCTTGGAGAGAGAGGCTTTCTTTGTCCTCAAGCCAACCTTGGGGGGGCCTGGCATTGGGCTGGGGGGAGAAACCCAACTAGCAACACAGTGGCCCGTTTCCCACAGGACTTTGTTTCTCGTGGATGTACAAATATGGCTCCTCTGGGACTTCGTAGGGAAGGGTGAGTGGAAAGACAGTGCCAGACATTCCTGGGCCCCTCTGCCTAACAATAAAACTGCATTTTATCCTTATTTTTAAAAATCTTTCCTTCTTCAAATCCAATCTTATTTTTATACTCCCTTTGTAAATAGCTAATTAAGGACTTTTGGCACATTGGGTTACAAGTATGACACAATTTTATTTTTCCAATAACTGCCACCACCTGGGCCCTGGGAACCCCTCCTACTAGCTGGGAGTTATGAATCTTTGACAATCCATGGTTCAATTTCTAGCTTTCAGACATTTTTGGCTATAAAAACAGTCTCATTCTGGTTAAGACCTGGTTGTTTTAAAACTCAAGGCTCAGATTTCACTCAGGATTTTCTTCTTCCTCCACAGGGCAAGTGAGTCTGGGAGCTCAGGGCCTGGAAGTGTGGGGTGGCACGGTAAACGCACACACCCCTTCTCTGTGCTCACCCCAGGTTGGGGTTGGGGGAGGAGCAAGAGGGGAACAGCTGCCTCTGGACTGACACTTGGCCAGGCAGTTGTGGTTCCCTCTGTGAGCCATGGCTGGGGGCACTTAGCTCTGGTGGTTTAGTGGCAGCAGGTGGAGGCCCCTGCAGGCCCCACTGATCGGGAACTCAGTTCCCAACCCCCACCCCAGGCACTAGCAGTCCCTCCCCTGACAAGCTTCACCTTCCAGCTAACCCTCAGCTGGTCCCTCAGACCCTGGGACCCACTCCGGGACTCCTGCCCTCCACAACCTCTGCTCCCCAACTTCTGTATCCCCCAGGAACCAGCAGCCAAGGGGCCTTACCCTGGCACCCCCTCCATGACCCGCTCTGGTGGCCCTGGGAGGGGTGGCAGCTGAGCAGACATCCAGCCAGGAATGACGGTTAGTCTCCCCTTCTTGCAGCCCCCAGATTGGGCAAGCAGTTCTGTTGGGTTCCCATTCTCAGCTTTGGGGAGGAGAACCGCCCTCCCCACCACTGCAGACTCCTGACCGGGGAGACATTTTTTAACTGTTCATTGCCTCAGAAGGTGAATTTCTCCAGTTTCTTACCTCTTTCAGGGTAAAGCCTACCAAACCGGTTTGGCCTCGCTCTGCCTGGGGCACAGAGTCTCAGGGTGGCCCTCACTGTTGGTGACCTCTGGCGCAGAAGATTCCTATCAGGACCTTCCAGGTGCTATTGGCCTGCCTTGGCCACAGCATCTTCCCAGACACAGGGCCAGAAACCGGGTGTCTAACTGCCTTCTCCTCCTCCTCCTCCCCAGGCCTGCTTCTCCGCCCCTGCTTCAGGCTCAGGGCCTGGGCTCCCGCCCTGTTCCTTCCCTCCACTGGCAGTGACTGCCCCTCCCAGCTTCTGATGGGCCTGTTACCTAGACAGTAAGACTCCAACCCCTTACTCTGGCATCCCAGGCTTCCCCCAATTTTACCTCCACTCTCACCTCCAGGGAGGTGCAGGCTCCTTCCACTGCACAGCCCCCGATGCCGCCTGACAACTGGCAATGACTGGCCCCCAGAGCACTGTGGGGAGAGTGCTCAGGCTGAGAGGCCAAATCAGGGCTCAGAAGGAAGGAGAGTGCTGTGATCCATTAGCGATGCCAAAACTGCCATGGTTTTGTCACCCTGTGCTAGTCATATCAAAATGTCCACATTTTCCCTCCTGAAGTCCAGCTGGATTCTCCTTCCACCCCTTCCCCACAGCTCAGGATTATAGCATGAGGACCTACGTGCCAGGATATTGCTGCCATAATCTCTCTGCGCTTCCCCAGACTTGCCTCATATCTGCAAAGCTGTCACCCCTGCCTAGATGCCCTTCTGCCTGTCCTGCATGTGCCAAATCTCTCCTCATTTTTCTGTCCTCCTACGGAGCTGGGGCGACCATGCTTCTCAGTCTGCCTGGGCTTGCACTGTGGCGCTGGCTTCAATAATCGATAATTATTAACAGCACCCTTTCACTTTCATACTCAGTTCACACTATGACTCACACACTCTCACTCAGACTCCAGCACACGCACCGCTCAAGGCCTTTGTGTCATTTTTTAGGTCTGTCCTGCCAGCACCCAGCCCAGACAGGGATTGCTGGAGTGGAGCGGGATTAAACCGGCAGGAAGAAGGAAAGAAAGCAGAGGGTGAGGTGAGGAGGCCCGTGTCCCTTGGCATGTGAGTGTGGGCCACAGCAAGGGCAGTGGATAATCAATGACACCTCAGAGAAGCAGCCAGGTCCATCCTGACAGAGGACTGCCCAGTCCCCCTAGCCCACCCCATGGTATCGGAAAGTAAGAGCTCTAAAAATATAGATGACAGACAAAGAGGAAGTAGGCCCAGCCAGGGTGCAGCTGGCGCTCAGCCTTGCACAGTGTGCTGCCTGCCCCGCCTGCCCTGCTGCCAGGCTCAGAGGTGACCGGCGACAGGACAGCACTGAAGGCTCAGGGTCTCCACACCCGGAGTTCTCACTGCTTGGCACGTGCCTTCCCTGGACCCTCCCCCAAGCAAACTCTTCTTCCTGAAGATCGCAGCTTAAAGGACACTTCTAGAAAGGCCTCTCTGACTCGTCACCCCTCCCCCAGACACATCCTGGATAGATCAGTCCTTCCTGTGACACTCCCTGCCATCTTTCCTCCACGGTTCTGTCATTAGATCTTTACTTACGTGATCATCTACCCGATGTCTACCGGCCTCCCTCACGTGACTTTGAGCAGAGGCTGAGAGCAGGCGCTTGAAATCAGATGCCTGGGCTCAAATTCTGCTCCCTCGTTTACACAGGCTGTGTGACCTTGGCACATGTTTGTATCTCTCTGCAAACTCTGTCCTTGTCTAAAATGGAGACAGTGCCAGCTGCTGCCTCGCTGGGCCGTCGCGAGGGTCACGTGTGCTGAAGCACGGGGAGTGTTTAGACCCGTCCCCGGCACATGGCAGGCCCCTCACTGGGAGCGCTCAGCACTGCTGCGACTCAAGGGCAGGGCCACAGTGATATTCTTACCTCATCTGGTAGCACTGAGCAAAGTGCCTGGCATGCTCAGGAAACGACTGTTGAATGAATGCACTTTTATTTATGCACCACCTGGTTCCAAAAAAGACAGGGGACAAGATAAGTATGTCATTGGAAGCTTTATGAATTTTAAAGCACACTTAAAATTTCAGCTGTTGCTCGTCCACAGCCCCGGACTCTCCCCGTTGAACTGACAGTCCTCTTCATGATGGTCCTATGGGGACTGGCGGCTCCCTGCCAGGTGTGGCCGTGTTGAGTGTCCTCCCAGAGTGTCTGCCTCCAGAGTGTCTGCTACTCCCGGAGTGTCTGCTTTCCTCCGGTGACAAGAAAAGTCTGTGTCCCATGGAATGGACTGGAACTTGCCTCAGGTAACCCTCGGGA
This sequence comes from Mirza zaza, assembly GCA_008750895.1. Classification (NCBI taxonomy): domain Eukaryota; kingdom Metazoa; phylum Chordata; class Mammalia; order Primates; family Cheirogaleidae; genus Mirza; species Mirza zaza. Next base: position 57,076 of record VSMD01019712.1, on the reverse strand, counting down.
AACTAACTTCCAGCGATGGTCCCAGTTTGGCCCAGGACCAACCACCTGAGGACCAGGAAGCCCCAGAGCCCCGCTGACTTGTCAGTCCCAGGCACCTCCCCAGGCAGCTGAGCAGACCCCCGACTCCCACTCCCCAGGTGGGGAGTGGGAGTCGGGGGTCTGCTCAGCTGCCTGGGGAGGTGCCTGGGACGGGCAGGCTGGCTGTCCACCCCCACCCAGGCCTCTGAGGGGAAATTGGGGCTGTGAGGACAATGGAGCTGTGTTTTAGTTAAACCGTGGCTCTTGGTGGAATCCCAAGGAGCCTGAATAATTGACAGTGTGGTCAGCAGCTGACCACTGCCTTCCAAGCATGGTGGAAATCGATCTGGTCGACATTTACTGCCCCAGCCCCGGGAGGCCTGGGGGTCAGAGGTGGAAAACATTGCCCTGTCCTGAGTCCTAATCAAACAGTGCGAACTTGGAGTCAGGTGGACCCACCTGTGCGGCTCCGTCCTGTCCTCCTCTGATTCTGCTTCCTTCGGTCCTCCATAGGGTTGGGGGTGTGGTCCCCACAGTGTGGCTGAACGGGAAAGTGCCGTGTGCATGGCAACATGGCTGCCAACGGTGGGCGGGAAGGGGCAGAGGGTGAGCCCGAGGGGATGTCGGGAACTGCTGGGGTCAGGGGTGACAGTCAAAGGTGAAAGGAGTTTTCTGGCCGGCTGCAGGGGGAGGAGGGAGGGTGGTGGTGGTTGAGGTAGAGAAGACAGCTGGGACTAGATTGAAGAAGCCTTGCCTATCAGACTTTACACCTAGAGGCTGAGCTGGGTGTGAGGCTCAGGTGTTCCTGGTAGTGGCCGAGCTCCGCCTCCATGGAAGAGGGGGGTGGGTGCCTGTAAGTGCCCATCGTGTTCCTGCCCCTAGGGACCCTGCTCATGAGAAAATCCAGTTCTCCTCCCACCCCCTCACACCTCTCCTGCAACTGCCCTCACGGGGTCACCGAGAAGCCCCCTGTGGCTGTGCCAGTGGGTCCTACCCAGTCCCGGTCCTCCCTGGCCTCTGCTGCTTCCTGCATCTGCTCTTGCCCCCCACTGTTCCTCTGGGGTCTCCCCTTCCTGGGCCCCTCACCATACTGTAAAAGTTGGTGGCCTCCCGGTGCCTGTGCTGGGACCTCTCCTGGTCCTGTGTCGACCCTGGACAACCTCATCCATTTCTGTGGCTTCAGGGACCACTTAGAGCTGGGGACCCCAACTTTCCACCTCCCCTCAGCTCTGCACGACCAAGTGATCCACCCGAAGATGTTTGTGCGCCGGGCTCTGTGTGGCCTTCGGGCATTCAGCACAGGACAGTGACAAACTCCATCTCTAATTGAGGCCAAAAGTAGGGACCCAAGGAAGCACTAAATAACCACACTGCTGGGAGGGCAGGGCCACCGCTGGACCCCAGACTGCAGCGCAGCCAGCTCTGTCCTCCCCTCTCCTCCTCGCCCACCTCTCTCCCTCTTTCTCTTCCTCTCCCTCCCTCCCCCTCTCCAGCTTCCCTCTCCTTCTCAAATTGGCTTCCCTTATGTTATAGAAAGTAAGACAGCCCTCAGTGCTGGGGACCCCATGAGGGAGAATATAACTGCTTCATCCCAGTTCCAGTTTAGAAAAAAGTCCAACTACAAGAGGGACCTGGTGGGCCTGGCTTGGGCCGGCAGCCCACTCCTCCTTAACCAGTCTGGCTGTGGAGTGAGGTCATGGGACAACATGGCCACACCTGCCTGGACCACCTACCCAAACAGGGTGGGGAGAGGGGCTGGTCCCAAGAAGAAGAAGGCAGCTCTTTCTAGAAGGAATGGTAGGGACGGGTGGCTTGGCTCTTAAGTCAGTAGGGGTCTCATAAGGCAAGGGGGGCCGTGTTGTGGAGGAAGGAATCCTGACACTGGGAGTCCAGTGGCTGCCACCCAGAGCGATCCTCACCTCCAGGACACCTCCAGAGGGTCCTGGAACCCTCTGGCATCGAGAGTGAAGCCTGTGGACCCTTCCTCAGAATAATACATACATATATATATTTTTGGGGGCGGGGGACAGAGTCTTGCTCTGTTACCATGGCTAGAGTGCCATGGCATCATCATAGCTCACCACAACCTCAAATTCCTGGGCTCAAGTGATCCTCCTGCCCTCAGCCTCCGAAGTAGCTGGGATTACAGGCACATACTCCCACACCAGGCTTTCTTATATTTTTGGTAGAGACGGGGTCTCGCTCTTGCTCAGGCTGGTCTCGAACTCCTGAGCTCAAGAAATCCTCCCGCTTCGGCCTCCCAGAGTGCTACGATTACAGGCAAGAGCCACCACACCCAGCCAAATAATATTTTTAAATGCATAAAGCAAAATACATAGGACTGCAGAGTAAACCAATTATGCTGGTTCTGCCCACAGCCTTCTTGAGGACTTTGAATGCTGACCGAGGGTGGAAAGGCAGGCTAATTAGGGATGGCTCAGCAGCCTCTTGGAGGAACCTGTTGGGAACCTTGGCCTTTGCCTCGAGGGTGGAACTTTTCGACCCATCCCGGTTCTGGGGTGGCCCTGAGTGAAGCTGGCAGTAGACACAATCCTGGTGGGAGTTGGTTGGTGGCTCAGGTGTGGCACCAAGGCTCTATTAGCTGGGAGCTTGGCTGCTGGTTGTAAAGACTGACTTTGGTTTACCCAAAGCAGTTGTTTGGAGAAGCATCAGGTGGCTCATACAATTGACAGGGAAACTGGATAAACAGGCTTGACGGGAACCCAGGGACTGGCTAAGGTGCCACGTGGGAGGCTGCCTCCTGCCAGCTGGTCGTGGTGGCCCCCCTCCCCACACCTCCAGCTGCAGAGATGATACCCCCTGCAGTACTAGATGCCATTCTATTGCAGCAGCCTTTAAAAGTCTGAGTGGCCCTGAGCCTTGGTGTCACCTAAAGAGTCAGTCCTGGGAGGGTGTGTCCTCTTGGCCACACATTATGCCAAGTGTCCAAATTCTAGTCGCTGAGAATGCAGAATATCTGCGCCTGTCAGCTTGTGTGGTGGGAGGTGGGGCTCCCTCCACCATCTTGGGATTCCCCAAATAAATGCCTGGGACCAAAGCAGTGACTGTCTGCCGCAGCTGGTCCTGGGGACGGGCCATGTGTCTGCGTGCTCGAGTTCACTGTTGTGGTGGAGTCTAGTGACGTGAAACTCTGAGGAGAGAGGCTACCACCTTTCCCCCCAAAACGGAAATGCATCTGGGCCTGAGGCAGAGAACAGGGCCTTCCAGGAAATGAACCAGAACTTCTGGTTTCTTCTCTGCAATCCTTTAGAAACAAGGACTGCTGACTCCTTTGGGCAGGAGTGAGCAAGGACCCTGGGGTGCTCTCTAGGGAGAAGCAAATGGATTTCTGGTGACGGATGGGATAGGAGTACAAAAAGACGAGTCCTTGTTCTGAGCCTCAAGCCGGGGACATCAGTCACTTGAGTCTGCAGCTGCCACTCCACCCCCACCTCCGCCACTGGACGCTGAGGTCCAGGAGGGCAGGTCTCCTGTCTCCTCACCTCTGCCCATGCAGCTTCCGGCCCAGGCACCCAGTCCTGCCCAGCTGCTCCCCAGTCAGTCCGTCCCGCCCTCCTGGGCACACAGCCAGGCTGCACCTGCCTGTGACTGAGGTTTGCCTGATGGAACGCAGGCAGAAGTGACATGGGCCTCTCCTAGGCCAGGCCCATAAAAACCTCTGATGTGCGACCCTCCAAATTCTTCCTTTCTCTAGATGAAAGCAGCTGGTCCTGAGGCTCCAGGGGAGGGTGCAGCCACAGGAAGGGGGAGCCTGGGTCCCTGAATCACCACGTGGAAGGCCCGTTCACCAGCCAGGAACCCTGTCCTGGGAGCAAGAAAGGCAACTGTATCATGCCACTGAGATGGGCTTATTTATTACAGCAGCTAATAAAGGGTGATACTGATATACTCAAAGACGGCTGCCGAACCACGCTGTTCTGTGATCTTCTGCAAAGCACAGCCCTGCCAGGGCCAGCTTCCTTGGCTGTGTGAGGAAGCTGAACCAGGTGATCTCCGAGAACACTCCTCCCGGGAGAGGCAGGACTTCAGCTGTGCACACACACCCCTGCATGGGGGCTGTTTCCATAGAGAGAGGCCCCGAAATGCCTTTCTGGATACAATTTCTCACAAGCACCAAATGAGGACAGTGTTCCGGAACCTCATTTCTAACAGACGTCAGTAAAACAAAAACACATGCTATAGACCAATAAAACGCGAAGACCAACTCCAGTGATAGACTGTGTTTGTTTATACGTATTTTTATAGCTTCCTGGATAATAAAAGGAACTGCGTTCTCATCGGATGCTTTCGGAAAAGCAGCGTGCAGCGCCTCCCCCCTCTCCCCTGCACAAGCGGCGCTGCAGGGGAGAGAGGAAGTGGCAGCTTTTGTTCTGACTACCTCGTGATCCTTTGGGACCAGAGGCCATCCTTGTCGCTGTTTTCCCAATTCCTCAGGGCCTGGTAGGAAGGAGCGTGCATCACGGATGGACGGGAGCAGAAGTTGTTAAAGGTGTTTCTTTGCCGCCTTCTCTGGGTCAGTTTAAGGCTGCAGAGATGGGCTGAGGCTTGGTCACATGGGCCCTTGAACCGTCACAGTGGTTCACACGTGTGTGCCAGGTACTGTTCTGAATGCTGTGTATGCACCAGCTCATTTGAACCTCGTGAGAACCTTTTGCGAGGCCCCATTTTACGGAGAGGGAAACTGAGGCACAGTGGAGTGGAGAGCTTGCCCAAGCTCACATAGCCAGTGAGTAACTTCCTTGCTGTCCTCCCTCAGCCAGCTGTGGCTCTAGCTGTCTAGGAGCTCTAGGCCGAGAGAAGGGTTTCCCAAGGGCAGAGGCGGGAGCAGCAAAGCGAACACAGACTCTGTGGCAGTGCTCCTCAGCTGGGGGTGACTTTGCCCCTCGGGGGACATTGGGCCACATGTGGAGACACGTCTGATTGTTACAAGTGGGGGGGACGTGCCACTGGCATCTGGAACGTTGAGGCCAGGGACGCTGCTAAACAGTCTTTGGCACACAGGATAGCCCCCACCGCAGAGAACGCCCCAGCCCCAAATGCCTGCAGCACAAGAGAGAAAAACTCTGCTTGGAAGTCAGACAGGTCTGCAACCTCTGCTACTTTCTAGCTGTGTGGCCCTGGGCAACTGACTTTCCTTCTCTGAGCCTCAGTGGCTTTAGGAGAACACTGAGTATGGCGATGATGAGAGAAAACCTGACCCAGAGGAAGGGCCCGACAGATGCCAGCTATGATTGTTTTCATATGATTCCCCCTGCCCTTCCCCACCTCGCACCCTGCCCCAGGCCCTGTCACATTTCTTGACGGAGAAACAGAGGCGAGTTCTTAACAGAGAACTCGGGAGAGTTATGAGTTTATATTCCCCTGCTCCCTCCTGGCTGTGCCGACGTCTTCAGCTCCTCTAATTACTTATTTAAAGACTATCGATTCCTTGTGCTGCTGCTGGGAGGCCTCGCAGAATTGCATGTCTCGCAAATAGCAAGAGCACCGCGGCCTAGCGACTGGGGCCCGCGGCCTGACATAACCAGGCAGGGGGTTATTTTCGCCCAGGATGCTTGTGAAATATTCATGTGCTGATTTAAATACCGAGGATGTCAGAGCTGGAAAGGGCCGGAGAGATAGCATCAGCAAAGCTCGCCCAGAAGAGGATGCAGCTAGATATGGAGGGGAGGGCGCCCAGCAGAGCTGGGGGCTGGCGGATGCAGGTTCAAGACTGACACGAGGGCCTCAGACTCGGTGTGTGACCTTGGGCAGGTCACTTGCCCTTTCTGGGCCTTTGATTCCTCATCCGTAATGAGAGAAAGGGGGCTGTGAGGCTGAAATGAGATGGATATGGAAGGATAACTCAGTACACAGTAGGCCTGCAAAATGTAATTGCATTTGCAGTCAGCAAGCCTGCCTGAGCCTGAATTTCCTCCTCTGGAAATTTCCTAGGGCTGTTAACGTTATATAAGATGACAGATGTGAACATTTTATACCAGGCAAAGTGATGGCTGACAAATGTTAAGTGTGTTTAATTAGCATGTGTTAGTGCCCACTGGGCCCCAGGTGTTGTGCTAAGTGCTTAAAAAAACAGGCGATAGTTCTCCAAATCTCCCAACGACCACTGTGGAAGGCATCATTATCCGAGTCCCAGTGTCGCGCTGGTAACCTGACTGTCAGGGGTGGGTAAGGGGAGTCCTGATTTGTAATGTTTGCCAATTTCCTTGGTGGAAATACTCCCCCTACAGCCGATTTCAGGCTACCAACATGACGTCAGCGGACGCAAAGTTGGGAAGAATGAGCACACCAATGGATCTCTGTCCTACAGAAGAGGAAACTGAGGCTCAAAGGGGTTGAGTGCCTTGCCCCAGATAACTGGCTGAATGGGGTCTATCTGCCTTCCAAGCTCACCTCTTAACAGCCTCCCAGGGTTGGGTTGAACAGGGAGACTGAGGCTTAGAGATGGGAGTGACTTGGCCAAGGTCACACGTTGTGATGGGCCAGAACTAAGACAGGACCACACCTCCCTTCTCCCAGCTCAGTGTTCTTCCCACCAGATGCCCAGGCCAGCGTTGGGGCCACACTTGTCCTCCCCTCCTATCCCAGGCTTCTCCAGAAAGGCAACAGAACCACACTTTGTGAGCACTAACCCTGGGCTGGACCCTGTGCCAGGTAATTACACACAACATCCTCTCATTGATTCCTCCCACCGCCTGGGAGGCAGGAATTCTGATCGGCAATTAACAGAGGAAGAAACCGAAGCTCAGACAGGTGAAGTGACCCGTCCCTAAGCCGCAGAGCTGGGACGAGGTAGAACCAGGATTCAAACCCAGGTCTACAGGGGCTCCAAAGCCCACATACCTTCCCCTCCACCCTCTGGCCAGGACCTCACCCTGCCCACAGACTGCCTAACCCATGGAGGGCTTTGTGCGGAAGGCCCACAGGCATTCAGAGACCCATTTGTTTCCCAAGAACCAGTCCCCTTCTCTGCCTCGGTGGTGTATATCTGAACCAACTAGGAGTGAAAAAACAATCATCAGGCCCCACACCGGACCAGAATCAGAATCTCAGGGGAACTGTGACCTCCAGTTGCTCTGGTGTTTGAAAGCTCTCCAGGGGGTTCTGATGTGCAGCTGGTTTGGGGAACCGCTGCCTGCGTCTCTGTTACCCTTGGGGACAGTTGCTTGGGGACAAAGGGGACAGTTGCATTGGGGACAGTTGCTTGGGGACAAAGCATCAGGCCTGAGGGTGAAGAAGGACTGCCCCCCCCCCCCAGTGCTAATATTCACCTGACCCTGGAAGGGGCCAAGAATGTGCTGGGCAGGTGGTTATGTCTGGGGTCTGAAGTGGACACCTACCAGCATTGGCCTCTTCCTACCTGCAGGGAGGGGCCTGAACAGTCCCCCTGCCCCAGCACTGACATCTGGGAGCTGAGGGCGCTGGACAGCCACACAGCTCTCCCCGGCTCTCCTTTATCCATTTACTCGCCACGCGTTTCGGAGCTGCCTCCCAGGTGCCGGGGACGCCACAGTGAGTGAGGGACATAGCCCCAGCCGTCCAGGGGCATGTGGACCAGTGGCTGTACCTAGACGAAGAAGACCCGCATTCACGATTCTTGGGAAGAAACGCTGCAGTGTGGACGCTGCCCTGTCTGTGGAACCCACAGGAAGGGTGCATCGCCCATGCTCGGTCTGTGAGGGGCACAGAGGAACTGAGTTGCACACCGGGGTCAGCGCCCCGCAGCCGGGAGACATGTGTAGCGCAGGGACCAGGAGAGGAGGCTGTGGGACAGACATTTGGGGTTTGCGGGGACTCCAGGGCTGGAGGGCTCTGGCTGGGTCCAGAGGCTTTTTATCTGCAGCTTGCTTGTGAGCAGGCACAGGGAGGAGAAGCGTGTGGTGCAACAGAAGACAGGGGGACAAAACTAGCCTGGGGAGGAGGGAATCCTTGTGATCATTCATGGAGCAGTTCCTGTATGCCAGGTTTTGTGCCCCACGTGCCATACTCAGTCTGTCTCAAATCTTTGCAAGCATTTTACCACGGAGAGACCGTTATTATGCCCATTTTATAGCAGAGCAAATGAAGGCTCACAGAGATCACATGACTTGCCTAAAGACACACAGAGAGTAGGTCACAGAGCCAGGATTTGAACCTACGTCTTTATAATTTGAAAACCCATGCTCTCATTTCTACTCTGTAAAGCTGCCTTGTCTATTTCTCCCTTAGTAGAAGGCCTCAGGCCTGCGGTCCGAGGAGGGAACAGAACTTGCATGCAGGCCAGGCTACCTAATCACCACGCAAACAGGAGATGAGTGTCATCACTCCCAGGTTAAGGCCAAGGGACTCAGGCACTCGTCCAAGGTCACAGATGAGAAAGCAGTAGAGCTGGGATTGGAACCCGGGAACTTCGCAGAGCTCACACCCCTGCTACTCCTTCAATGATGGGCTGCAGGGCAAGGTCATCAGGGGCGACCAAGAACTCACCACCTCCCCAGCCCAAGAAGGAAATCTTTAAATGGTGTCAGGTTCATTGCCTTTGTGTCAGAAAGAAGCAAAAAAGAAAAGGTACAGATGCAAGGAAGACGGGGCCGAGTCCCGCTTAACTCGCGCTGTCCGATTGGGCTGAGTCAGCAATGCAGGGAGGCCTCCCTGGCCTCAGAACAGAATCGCAGGAATCTGCAGATCTGCTGGAATTTCTCTGCACTGGCTGGCACGGGAGGTAATGAGAGCAGAGCTGTTTTGATCCTCTGGGCCGATTTCTTTCTCTCCCCACTCCCATCCTGCTTCTTGCCCATGCCTCCGAAAGGCCACTTGTCTCTGACTTGCACAGCACTCAACAGTCTAGAAAGCCCTTACAAATAGCTCTTCGGTTCCCAAAGTGATTTACGATTTTGAAGTGCTTTTTGGATTATAAAGGGCTAACCTACAATAGTTTCCTTACTGCGGCAACATTTATGAAATGCTTTGCAAGTCACAATGCATTTTATAGTATGCAACATCCTTTGCAGCCAAAAGCCGCTTGCCTCTCCAGAGGGGACTTCAGAGTTTGCAAACCCTGGTCACACCTCTCACTCGATTTAAACTGCAGAACAGCTCTGTGATAAAGCCCAATAATAATATCTATCACTCGGCACTATAGTGTGCCAAGCACTCTTGTGAGCACTTTACACGTTAACACATTTCATTGACATAACAAGCCTAAGGCTGGCTGGTGCCTTTATCAATCCCCATTTACAAACAGGGATGTTGAGGCACAGCTGGTGGAGTCTCTTGCCCAAGATCCCAGGGCTGTTAAGCAGTGGAGCCTGGATTTGAGGCACTGATGTTTGATGGGCTGAGGGCAGGTTTTGTATCCAATTTTCAGATGAGGAAAACAGAGGCCCGGGGCAGTAGCCAGCTCTGCCCTGCTCCCTGTGCGACCTCAGACTGCTCTTGGCGAGTCTCTTGGCCTCCCGTCTCCCTCTCTGCAGAATCAAAGGGATAAGCCCTCACCTGCTTTCTTCCCAGGTCGGATCACATGTGAGGTGTGGAGCTGCTGATGTGGCTAGAGGAGGGCCGAGCCTGAGCACCACCTTGGCCTTGCTGCCTGTGCCAGCCAGGGACATCGTGTGGCAGGAGCCCTGCCTTAGTTTCCCCTCTGGGGCCTGGCTCTGCTCTCCCCAGAAAGTCACCTGGAGGCCTTTCCTGAGACTTCCTGTCTCACACGTGGGTGGCGGGAGGGTGGGGTGGAGAGGAGCAGGGAACTTCGCCGAGGGCCTGACCCCCACCTTCTGGGGACAGTCCTCTAGTGAGAGCCCAGGAAACTCACAAAGTCCAACCCCTCCAGCCATTGGACAGATGGTGGGACTGAGGCCCAGAAAGTGATGACTCACATTCACACAGAGAATGGGATGCAAGGTGAGACTAAGATTTCTCTCCAGCCTCTTCCCGCGGCCCACACTGGGAGTCTGGCTTCTGCTCTGAGAGGGCCTTGGACCATTGGTTCATTCATTCATTCTCTCATTTAGTCAACAAACCTTTCCTGCCCACCCACTTTGTGCCCACTTTCCCCCTAGATATGGGGGAAAAAATCTCATTAATAATTTTTTTAATCTTGATTATATGTATAAATATTTGGATGAAATGAAACAGTGAAATTAACTTCATCTGCTTCTTTTTACTTTCTTAAAAAGCAGCAACTAGAAAATTAAAATTAAATATTGCATACGTGGGTCACATAGTACTTCTGTTGGGCGACACTTGAGGCCTTCTGTAGCAAGGCCTGAAAATGAACAAACCACCCCACTGGTAGCCTTGCCCCGTGCCTCCCACTGGTCAGATGAGCACCTGGGTGGCTACCTATGGAAAGCTGGTCTGGAGCAGGAGGAGGGTCCGAGAGATGGAGCCAACTTATTGACGGGTCTCTCGGTTGGTGCCCAGTCTCCCTGCAGGGGCCCCAGAGTCCCTTCCATCCCTCCTCCTCCTTCTCCTTTTTCCTTCCTTCTTCCAGAGCCCTGAGGCCAACTCCCCTTCAGGTCCCTTTCGCTCATCGCCTCTAGACTGTCCCTGGCGAGCCCCAGGGCCATGGTGCACCGCCTGCCATCGCCCCAGCCCTGCCGTTTGCTCAGAGAGGAGGCGTCTTTTTCCTCTTGCCAGTAAGGAAGGCCCTCCTGGGCTCACCTGAGCATCCCACGCCCTGTGGCCACACCGCCTGCCCCCGGGCCTGGTTCTGCCACTCCCCAGAGGTGGCCCACTGCACACAAGGGCCTGCACGATTACAGGTGTGCTGCGGGGTGGCAGGGACAGCACCCAGCACTTGAGGGCAGGTTAATGGGAGCATTTGAGCAGTGCAGGAGGCCTGAGAGTCTTCCCTGAGGAGGTGGCACCTGAGCTGAGGCCCAAGGGCAAACAGAAGTGACTAGAGGGGAACAGCACGGCTGACAAAGGGAACAGCATGTGCGGAGACAGAGAGCACTCAGCCTTGGAGAGGTCCTGAGAGAAGGTCGGCGTGGCTGTGGCTCAGAGATCTGGGGCAATGGCAGGAGGTGGGCTCTGGAAGTGCACAGAGGCCAGATCACATGACCCTGAAGGCCACACAAGACTTTGTTCTTTATCTGCAGGGCAATGGGGAGCCATGGAAGGTGTGTAAGCAGGGGAGTGCCTGGGAGCCTCAAGCTCTCTCTGGCCTGGATAAGGATGGAGAGAGGCAGAGCCTGAAGCTGGCTTTCTCTTCCTCCGGACAGTGGGCCCATGGCAGGGCCTGGCCTTCCTCACCAGGCAGAGCTTGCTGGAACTCCAGCTTCCCTGGTCCCTTGCTGTATGACTGCGTGACCTTGGCCAGATGACCTACTTCTCTACGCTCGCTGCTTCGGTTTCCTTATCTGTAAAACGGGGATAATGGAAGTGATTCACTGGAGAGTTTTGCAAAGACCCAGTGATGTAATGCTTGGAAAGTGCTGGCACAAAGTAGGTCCGCAAATAGTTGTCCCTTTTCCTTTTCCCTTCCTGCGTCCCCCCACCCCACCTGCCAAACACCGTGCCCCCGCTCCTCAGGCAGCAGGAAGCAGGATCGGAGGAATGTTTCTGCACCCGTCAGAGTATTTATAGCCGTGTACTGTCAGCCCGATGTTGTTTTTCGGTTGCATATATATTTTTACATTTTCCACCGTCACACATGGTTTCTCGGTGTGGTTGAGAAGCGGCGGGGGTGGAGGGTGGGGTGGATGGATGCAGAGAGCGTCAAGTGTAGGAGGTGGAGACAGATGGCCTGGGACAGCACCGGAGGACAGCCTGGGTCATTTCTCTCCAGCTCAGAAACCATCAATGGCTCCCCATTACCCTGTGCCCACAAGTCCAGACTCTTTTGTTCAAGGACCACGTGAGGAAGACCCTGCACATTCCAAAGCCTCAGTTCTTGCCACTGGCTCTTTTAGTTCCCCCGTCTGAGCCCTTTTCTTCTCCAAAAGTGCATAATTCAGGGGAAGCCAGTTGGGCTTATCTCTGCTATTCATCATCTGTGTGACCTTAAGCACGTCTCTGTGCCTTTCTGAGCCGACATTTCCTGGGAAATGGGAGCACTAATTCCAGCCTAGGGTGAGCGGTAAATGTGCCTCGCTGTGAGTTACGGCTGTCGTAGAAGCACGTCAATCGCGTGCCTCCAGGCCTTTGCACAGGCTGTTCCCTCAGCCAGAAATCCTCTCCTACTCTCTGTCCCCATCTCCACCTCAGGCCAGCCCCAGGGCCACCTCTGCAGGGAGCCCTCCTGGCCTAGTGCACCCTACCCCCTGCCTCATCCTGTCCTCTCTTGGAGGGGACTGTGAGAATTCTATGTGCCGAAATTCTGTCTCCTCTAGAAATAGATTGCACACTCCTTGCTTACAAAAATAGCGCGCATCCTCCCAGCACAAAGCTCCCCTTGTTCCCGTTCTATCCTCACACCGTTCCCTGGGGAGTGGGCACTATGTCCCCGTTCTGCAGACGAGGAAGAGGATTCGGGAGGGGAAGAGACTCATCCAAGATCTACTCAAAGGACGTCAGACTCGAGGTCCCTGTGGTACCCATGTGAGCTATCCGTCACCTCCCTCCCCTGTACCAGGCAGGTGTCTTCAGAATAAATGGCTGGTCCACACAGTCTTCCCTGTGGTCTCTTCTCACTGCCCTGGAGCCCACCTGGGCCCCTCTCCTGTCTCTGACCTCCTTTCTCCCCAGCTTGGGTGCCCAGGGTGCCACAGTCCCTCCTGCCAGGGGCAGCCCTCGGCTGGCTGCCACCCCAGTCCTGGCCAACCAAAGTGGGTAGGGCTGGCTGGCGCAGGGCACCGTTGCTAGGCAACAGCCAGGGAAGAGTCTCAGGCTCCCTGGGAGGACAGGAGAGGCCTGTCCCTGGAGCCCGAGGTGGAACAAGGTAGTGATCAGAGGAAAAGGGGCCTCTACCTCCCCTCCACCCCGCCAAGCCCACACCTCACCTTCACTCCCTCTGTCCTCCCTTCGCCCTCCACTTACTCACTGGCCTCTTCTCTCATTCAATATCGTCACACTCCTTTACTCGTTAATTAGTGTGTTCATTTATTTATGTGCCTGCTGCCTGGTGAAACATAGCTGCACTACTTACTAGCTGCACCTCACTCACCCTATCTGTGAAATGGGAACAATAGAGAGTTGCGTTGACCCTGCACTCAGTGAGTGCATCATAAGTGTTTGCTTTCAGGACCATTATTTATTCATGATACTCCTAAGTACCAATGCTGTGCCTAGTGCTACGCAGGGCTCTGCAGCGACAGAGGTAAATGAGGCCTCGGCTTAGTGGGAGAGACAGTTAAGACCCCTGGTGAAGCCAGTGTCGGCCTTGCTTGTCACCTCCACACTTCCTCTGGTTGTTCCGTGGGCACAACAGGGGTGTGTTAAGGGCAGGACCTGTGGAGCTCGGCACCGTGGGATTGTACCCTGATCCTCTACTTATTAATGTTGTGCTCCCGGGTGACAGATTTCACCCCTCCTGACCTTAGTTTTTCTGTCTGTAAAATGGGACTTAGCAGTAACAATCTCTAGATCTCAAGATCTAGTGAGGATGCAATGAGATCACCCGTGACCCTTTCTGGGGACACAGTTGGCTTTCAGCAGGGCAGCAGCTATTGTCACTAGTGTACAGACAGAGTCGAGTCTCCCAGGGTGCCATGAAAGTCTGTTTCCGGGAACCCAATCTAAGATACTTGTCACAGACAGAGCCCAATCCTGGCATTAAATGAGACCCAACCCAGGTCACCAACAGATTCCTAAGTCCCAGGCAGACGGAGCCTCAATATTGTTTACAGATTGAGCCTTGTTTCTTCCCCAGTCCAAACTCGGACCCTAGTCTCAGACGGAGCCCTGATCTTGATCAGACTGAGCCCAGGTCCCATTGAAAACAGAGGACTGTCTGGGACAGAATAAAGATGGTAAGTGGGTCCCGAGGGCCAGGACCAGGACCCGGTTTCTCCTCCTTTTTCTCTCCTTGCTCTGCCTTCCTGGGTCTGCCTACTGTTTTCCACCTCCACCCGTATGCTCATGCCGTTCCCTCTTCCTGAAATAATCTCTCTCGTTATTTCTCCTAAAGCTCTGAGATAGTTCTTGGAGGCTTCAGGCCCCAGCTGGGATGGCTCACAAAGCCAATCCAGGGGTAGATTTTCCAAAGACCCCCCCCACACACACACACCGCTTACCTCCTGCTGCAGCCAAACCCCCAGGACCCCAGCCCCTTGGAGGGGCCAGGCAGGCTGGCTGCAGCCACACTCAGCCAGCTGGCTCCTTTGGGCATCATTCACCCTTTTCTCACAGCCTCTGTCCCCTGAGGCCAAGCCCACAGGGCCCATCTCTGCAGGTTTTCTGCCCACCAGCTCCCTGGAGCCCAGAGAACACCCCCAAGAGAGACAATTCTTGTTACACCGCTTACAACATCTTAGGACGCTTCTCCCCAGCACTTAGCACATGGAAATGCATTCATTTATTGCGGGCATGTTTGTTTAATATGTGGCTCCCCTGCCAGCCTGAACACTCTGCAAGGGCAGGCTCTGCCTCTGGTTCCCTACTGGGTCTCCAGCACCCAGTCGGGACCCGGTACCTAGAGGATGCCCCCTACACAGCTGCTGACGGGGTGGGTGCATGCATGCGTGAAGCATCAGCCAGGTGGAGCTTACAGGGAAAGTGACCTTCGTTCTTCCATATCTATAAGAGCAGAGGGTGGGAGACCAAGGATCAGGACTTCTAGGGGTGAGTCTCAGCTCTGTGAGCCCAGATAAGTGGCGTCCCCTTGCTAGGCCTCAGTTTCCTCACCTGTGCCACGTCCACTATAACAGTGCTTACCTCGAGGACGTGAGCACGGGATCAACGTGAACTGGGAGACCCAGAGAGGGGTGATGCCTGCCTAAGGCTGGGGCTGGGTCACAGGTACATGGATTCGAGGGCCACTCACCACTCTGCCCCTGAACTCCCTACTGCCCTAGGCAGACTCAGGAACTTGGCGAGTAGCTACTTCAGGGGACATGGGGCCTGGAGGCCCCTCACGAGCCTCTCTTTGGGAGATGGGCCTCCGCTTGAGCCTAGACCCTGCAGAAATACGGAGTGGTCCAGAAGGCAAGTCACTCTCCCTCTGAGCCTCAGCTTCCTCAGCTGTAAAATGGGTGACAACACCCCCCCACCCCCCGGCTGTCCCAGGAAGCAGTGGGCTACACCTAGATCCCATGCACTGGTGCCCAGGACACACTCCTTCCTTGAGAAATGGCAGCTATTATGACTTTTCTTATTATTTTTGGCTCAGATTTTGGTTCTTCCATAAAGAGAAAACCATTTAGGTGTTTTTGATAAAGACCTCTCTGGGCACTGAGATTCGGTGGCTCTGACTTCCGGCCGACCGGGTTGTTAGCCTGGTTCTGCTCTCAGTCTAAGCCAGACTCAGGCCCCTTCTACTTCCCACTTACCATGTTCGTTCTGTCCCAGACAGTCCTCTGCTTTCCGTGGGACCTGGGCTCAGTCTGATCAAGATCAGAGCTCAGTCGTCTGGAACCGGGATCTGGGACTAGGGTCCGAGTTTGGACTGGGGAGGAAATGAGGCTCAATCTGTAAACAATATTGAGGCTCTGTCCGCCTGGGACTTAGGAATCTGTTGGTGACCTGGGTTGGGTCTCATTTAATGCCAGGATTGGGCTCTGTCTGTGACAAGTATCTTAGCTTGGGTTCCTGGAAACAGACTTCCAGCTGAGGGATCACATGCAGGGTTACAGGGGCCCTGGGGAGAGCCACGTGGAAGGCAGTGCAGTAGAAAGGCTGACTGGGCAGAAGGAGACTGGCCCACAGTGAGGTTGCAGCCGAGGCCCCTCCGAGGATCCCTGGAGCTGAGGGTCTTTAGAGTTGCTCCAGTGGGGCAGGGGGGCCGGATGCTGGCCATGGGCTGCCCCTGGCATGGGGCATGACCCAGGGAGGCATCGGCAGTCGCAGCAGCTTGGCCCTGCAGAGGGGCTCTGGGACACACAGTACCCCTACAACCAGCCCCGGGGCTCTGGCTCGCACCAAGGTTTTAGTAGGACACTGGATGTCCCCACAGGACAGGACCTTTGTCCTAGCATTCAGCACACAGGGCCTGGCAGGGCAGCACAAGCCTCAGACCACAAATGGAGGAAGAAGGGAAAGTGTGAAGTGGGACCTTGCACCCTTACTATGTGTGCCAGCTGCTCAGCCGCCCCCAGAGGCTCAGAGAGGGTAGGCCACCTGCCTGAGGTCACACAGCTGCTCAGAGCAGAGCCAGGATTGGAACCCACGGCTGGTTGAGTCCAGAACTTATGATCTCTCGGCAATACCAGACTGTGAGCTTATTAGAAAGCAAAGCCTGGGAATGGGGGGAGGAAAGCCCCTCCTGCCAGTTCCCGAAGCAGAGCCCCAGAGCGGGACCTGCCAACTCCGGCTGCCTCTGGCCTGCCCGCCAGGACCCGTGCCCAGGGGAGGGAGCGGCATCTTGCGGGCGGGCCTTCTCGGGTAATGAGGCCCAGCTGGCGGTTTGCAGGCCTTACAACGTGAATAATTCATTTGCAACCAAGTCTGGGAATTAGAAACCGTCACTGGATGATTTATTTAACAGGGGCTGCTGCTGGGGAGAAGGGAGGAGGACTTTGAACTCCGTGTCTCGTGGATGGATTTAGAGAGGCCCATCGACCTGGGTTCTCATCCCAGTTCTGTCTCCTATCAGTTGTGTGACCTTGAATAAATGACTGGACCTCTTAGTGCCTCCGTTTCCTCGGTTGTAAAGTGGGGATAGTAATAGAGTTTTCGAATGAATTAATTGAGTTGGAATTTGGAGAGCACTTAGGATCAAGCCTGGCTCATAGTAAGTGCTCACCAAATGTTAGCTGAATGAATAAATGAAAGCTTATAAATGACGACAGGAACTGACTTAATTGAGCATGTACTTTGTGGCAGGCCCTGTGCTAAGAGCTCACTTAACATGCATTATCCCACAGTACTCACGTAAAGTGGGCGTCGTTATTAGACCTGTGTTACAGACGAGAAAACAGAAGCTCAGAGAGGTTAAGTAGCCTGCTCAAGTTCAGAAAGCTAGTCCTGCCAAAGCTTTGAACCCAGCCACGCCTCTCTAGCCCTGCGGCCTGCACACTCATTCACTCTCCCACTTCACAGAACTAGCACACAGTTGGTGCTTAAGAAACACCTGAGTCTTCAATGACTTTAACCTTGAAAAAAAAAAGAAAAAAAAAAAAAAGAAACACCTGAGTCTTATTTTATGAAAACTTTCCTCCCCTACAAAGTGTTGCCACAGCCATCACGGCCTTTGATTCTAATAACAAACCCAACAGGCTGTCGGGGAGCTAATGGGGCCTCTTTCTCAGATGAGGAAACTGGTGTTCAGAGAAGGACACGAATTGCTCAAGGTCCCACAGCCCCAGGTGGAAGCCAGGTCTCTGGGAGGCCTTCCAGCCACGATCACAATGTGTGTTGCAATAGCTCGGCCCCAGGTCTGCTTGCTCACCCCCCACCCCACCCCCGCCTGCGCTCCCGGAGGGCAGAGGCTGTGTCTTGGTTTTGCTGGATTCACAAAAGGCCCTTATTAAATAGCAGAGAAAGGCAGGCAGGCAGGCCAAACACATACAGATCAGCTTTCTCCTTTCATCTTGACATTGCTCCTGCCCCAGCTCCCCAGCAAAACACACCGCGGCACGCGCTACTGGGCGAGGTCAGCGCGGCGGCCGAGCTGGGCTGCCTGGGCACCTGCCTGTCTCCTCTGATGGGGACGGTGTCCTCTGCCTCCCGCAAGAGGCAGCACTTTGTGGCTCAGATTCCCAGGCCTTGCAGTGGTGGCAGGGTCTCCGCGACTCTCCACGCCGACCTTGGTGCCCACACGGCATGGTGTGAGCAGGGGCATGTGGCTACTTTGCCCAGACCGCCAGCCTGTTGGCCTCCCTGGGCTGCAGGCTGTGGGGTGTGCCAGTGTGTATGTGTGTGTGCACGTGTGTTTGGGTGTCTGTGATGGCACAGGGGTCTGTGTGTCCGTTGATGTGTGTCGATGTGTACTGAGGGTATTTTTGTATCTTGCGAGTATATTGTGCATATCTGCACATATCTGCATTTGTGTGTGGGTGTGTTCTCTGCGGGTGTCTGTATATATTTGGGCATTGAGACTAGGAGTGATCAGATACATGCGTGTGTGAGCACGTGTGTACATGAGTATGAGTTTGTGTGTGAATTTGAATGCTCTGGGGGACATTGTGTAGACGCACATACATTCTTCTGTCCAGGCGAGTGTACGTCTGTGTGAGCCAGTCTGTGTATGTTTGTGGAATCTTGCATATGTACATAGATATTTGCATATCTGAGTTTGGGGAGCGTTTCCAGTGTGTGGTGTGTGATGTGTGGGTGTGGTCTGTGATGAGTACAGTGTGCGATGTATGATGTGGGGGTGTATGTGTGTGGTATAATATATGTGTGTGTGTGTATTGTGTGTATGTGCGTATGGTGTGGGTGATGTATGTGTGGTATGTGTGTATTGCATGTGATAGGTGGTGTGTGTTATATATGTGTATGGCATGTGGCATGTACGTATGATGTGTGTGAGGTATGTGTGTGTAGTGTATTGTGGTGTGTGGTGCATGGTGTATGTGTGGTGTGTATGCGCATGGTATGTGGTATGTGTGTGGTATGTGTATGCTGTGTGCTGTGTGGGTATGTTGTGTATGTGCATAGTGTGTAGTGTGTGGTGTATGTGTGGTATGTGGTATGTGTGGTGTGTGACATGTGTATATGGGGTGTGTGTGTGTATAGTGTGTGGTACATGTGAGGTGTGTGGTATATGTATGGTGTGTGGTATGTATGTGTGTATACTGTGTGTGTGGTGTGTATGGTGTGTGTATGGCGTACGTGTGTAGTGCGTGGTGTGTGGTGTGCATGTGATGTGTGGGTATGGTGTGTGTGGTACGTGACGTGTGTATGGGGTGTCTATGTATGTAGTGTACGGTGTGTGGTGGATGTGTGGTATGTGGGTATGGTGTGTGTGATATGTGGTGTCTATGGTATGTGTGCTGCATGACATATGTGTATGGTGTATGTGTGTATGGTATGTGGTATATGTGTGGTATGTGGTATGAATGGGTGTGTGTATGTGTGTGGTATGTGACATACGTGTATGGGGTGTGTGTATGGTATATGTGTGGTGTACGGTGTGTGTAGTATGTGGTGTGTGTGGTGTGTGTGGACTAGCACGGAGTGCACAGAGAGGTCCGAGCCTGGGAATCAGGAGTCTTTGTTCAAGTTTCAGCTTTGCCATGGGACCCCGGGTCATGCCCTGGCCCTGGCCCAGCCCCAGCGTCCCCGTGCGGCTCCCGCGGCCTCCAACCCGGGTGCTCAGCCCGGCCAAGGAGGCAGCTCTCAGGGAGCCATGTTGGCATCGCGGTGAGTTTTGTCACAGGTTATTGAAACCCTGTCAGCATTATTTTGGGCCTGGGCTTGCTCTTTCCATCAGACTTAATAGGAAAAAGGTTTCCTGTTTCAGTGTCTGCATTCGCTATTCATTTTTTGTTTTCATAAAATTTTAAAAGATTGTGCCATTTAGACTCAAGCAGACATGCCAATCACTTTTCCAAAAATTGTCATCCTGCCATTCCCCACTCTGAGGCTGGAGTGATCCTTCTCAAATGCTAAGCCACTCCCGTCCTGCAGGCCTCAGGGGCTGCCCTGCTCTCCGGGACTCCCTAAGGCTGCCCCCTCCTCTCCACACCACCCTCTGCCCTATTCTGCGGCCCTGCCTCCTGCCCTGGGGACACTGGAATGCTGTCCCTGCCCCCAGGCTCCCAGCTCATTTCCTCTGGCTAACTCTTCGCCCCCTCCCTCAGGACTCGGGGACTTGGCTGGAATCCCTGTTCCTTGTCCCCTTCCCCCTAGACCCAGCACACACCACGTGCCCGCTCGCAGGAGGTGCTTACTACTCTCCCCGTCAGTGGATGGGCGAATGTGTGAATGAACGCATGCACGACACCCTGTCCCGCTTTAGCTCCTGTGGTTGCAAGTCCCTAACGCGGCAGGCGGAGGGTCAGGCGGCATCTCCATCAGGGGTGCCTGGCTCAGGCTCCAAGCCGGCCCTGCAGTGCTCTGCTTAGGGCACCTGCCTGACCCCTGACCCTGAGCAGAGACTGAGCCCAGACTGCAGCCCCAGCCTGTCCTGACTCGAGACATTTAGCCATGACCCCAAACACAGACAGAGTGTGACACCAAGGGCCTTTGATGAAATCACATCTGGGGAGAGTTCTGGGCTGGGATTGAGAGCCCTTAGTTCGAATCTCACCTCTGCCCCAATTCCCGGAGTGACCCACGTGAGGCCCTGTCCCCGGGCCTCAGCCTCACAGTGACATGGGCGCATCTCACAGAAATGTGGCGGCCAGTTCACGCCCTGTCCCCACCAGATACGCCGCCGTCACTCCAGCCCCAGCACGTCCTGGGGGAGGGCTGCCCTGTGCGGGGGATGGCTCCTGGGAAACTCCCCCCACCTAGGATTTGTAGGAAGGGCTGCCTGCTCCCTTCCAGCGGGCGGCAGCTCTGGCTGGGGCCGGCTGTGCCTCTGACAGCGATGTAACCTGGGGCGAGCCACCCCTTCTCCCGCGGGCCGGGCGGGGAGGAGCACTAGGGGGGGACAGGCTGTCAGGGCTTCTTGCCTGCAGTCCCCGACCTTGCCCCCACTTGCCCCCACCTCAAGGAGGCCCCTCCCCACCCGCAATCCGGTGGCTGGAGGACGAGGTGGCCCCGAGACAGAGAGGCCGTTGGACTGGGGCCTGGCTCTGGCAGGACCCGGGGCGCAGTCTGGGCGGCGGGCGGGTCCTGTCCCCCGCGGGAAAGAGGAGCCTGGGCCTGTCCTGGCGCGCCCTCTAGTGTCCCCAGAGGAGCCTGCAGCCTGGCCTTCAGCCAGGGGAGGGCGGGGTTTGTCCTGGCCACTCTCCCCAGGCCATTTGCCGGCCCGTGTCTCCACCCTTCCCATAGGGGGTTCATCTGGCTGAGGTCCTGGAGGCCTCCCTCTTTCTCAGCCCCCGTGGACGCCAAGTTCTGTTGTTCCTGTAGCTCAAATGCCGACTCCTGCTGGCCACCCCGTGCCGGTCCTGTTCCAGACCTCGGGACCTTTCCCTGGATTATTTCCATGCTTGTCCTCCTGCAGTGCAGCTTCCACACTCTTCCTAGAGGGAACTCTGCCACATGCAGACCTGACCACGTCATTCTCCTGCTTTAACCTCCTCCATGGCTCCCTAGTGCTCCCAAAGTCCAACCTCCTTTTCACCTACAAGCTCCGCATCATCATCCTCTGCTGACCCACCAGCCTCATCTCTAGTTACTGCCTTTTCAGATCCTGACTTCAGGTAACACAGCCCGTCTGCAGTTCCCGAAAGCACGATGCCCTCCCTCACCTTTGTCCATGGCGAGTTTTCAGCCAGGTATGCCTTCTGCCTCTTCTCCACCTGCAAAACTATTCATGCTCCAAGGTCCCACTGCCTTTGGGCAACTGCCCTCTGGCAGCCGGCTTCTCTGTGCTTGGGTGCCCACCAGGTTCTGAGCCAGCACCTCCTCGTGCTGTCCTCGGGTCTGACTCTTCCGCTAGACACGAGCTCCCAAGGGTGAGGGCTGAGTGGTTCCCACCTGTGTATTAATCGCCTACCATGTGCCCTGACTTAGGGTGGGTACGACGTCTATACTGGCAACCAGAATAGGGTAAGATCAGTGCCAGGGTCTTTGAGGGAAGACGAGGGGTCTGTGGGAGCCCAGAAGAGGCCCTGGACAAGCCTGGGGGTGGGGTGGGGACCAGGTAAGTCTTCTCTGAGATGGCGATGCCAGAACTGAGTCTTAAAGGATTAGCAAGGTGTCAGCCGGCATTCCATTAGGTGGGGAGGGGCATTCCAGGGAGCAGACCCTGGAGCAAAGACTTGGCAGCAGAAACCCACCACCAGCCCAGGGTGTGTGTGCATGTGTGTGGGGTGTATATTTGTAGCTGGGAGCGGGGGAGAAAGGGAGGGGAGGGATGCTGAGCGGTTGAGAGTAGAAGGCAGGGGAGATGGTGGTGGCTGGTGGTGTTGAGTGTGTTTGTGGGGTGGCCAAGCAGGCGCTGGACTGGGAAGGGCTCTGGGCACCAGGCTCGGGAATTTAGACTTGGCCTGGGGGTAACAGACAAGAGACACAATTTGGGGTTTGGAAAAATCCCTTCTAGGCCCTGTTTTGGGAATTTGGGGTTGGGTGGGTTCAGTAATCACGATGCCTGGAGACACCACTGGCAGTTAGTGGGCCGAGCCCAGTGTTGTTTAGGGTAGTTCACAGCACAAAGAATTGTCCCACGTGCCATTTGTTGAATTTCCTGCCAGCTGTTAGTGTAGAGGGAAAACACCTGTTTGTAATTGCCCAAGTCTGCAGCCCCAAGTCTGGCTTGCACGTAAACAGAGAGCATTTTTATGTGGTTTTTAACATACACCGAATTTGCCAGAAATACAACTTCCTTGTAAAAAAAATTTATTTTTTGAGACAGAGTGTTGTTTTGTTGCCCCAGGTAGAGTGCAGTGGCATCATCATAGCTCATTGCAACCTCAAACTCCTGGGCTCAAGCGATCCTTCTGCCTCAGCCTCCTGAATAGATGGGACTACAGGTGTGCACCACCACGCCCAGCTAATTTTTCTATTTTTTTTTTTAAGACAGAGTCTCACTCTGTTGCCCCGGCTAGAGTGCCATGGTGTCAGCCTAGCTCACAGCCACCTCAGACTCCTGCCTCAGCCTCCCAAGTAGCTGGGCTACAGGCATGCGCCGCCATGTCCGGCTAATATTTTCTATATATTTTTAGTTGGTCAGTGAATTTCTTTCTATTTTTAGTAGAGATGGGTCTTGCTCTTGGGCTCAGGCTGGTTTCAAATTCCCGACCTTGAGCAATCTGGCCGCCTCAGCCTCCCAGAGTGCTAGGATTACAGGTGTGAGCCACCGCGTCCGGCCTAATTTTTCTATTTTTTGTAGAGACAGGATCTCGATTTTGCTCAGGCTGGTTTTGAATTCTTGAGTTCAAGAGATCCTCCTGCCTCGGTCACCCAGACTGCTAGGATTACAGGTGTGGGCCACCGTGCCTGGCTGACGTCCTTGTAAATTGAAGGAAGATTGCACCTCATCTTGTTTGGAGACTTACCCAGATTTGTCACCATTTTGGAAATTTATATACTTGGAAATTACATAATTTGGAAATTAATGGCAAAGCTACTTATGGGATTTGAGCCGCCAACAGGATGATCTCCATATTGGTCTGCATTTGTGGCTGTCACATTCAGGAGGATTCTGTGTATAGGCACGAACTTCTCATTATTTTATTAAGTCTGCTACTGTAGTCAATAAGAATATTTATAATTCTAAGTAAATATCTTAAATTACTGGCCTTATTTATTAATTTAACTAATACTAAATTAACTCTTAACATGGCCAAACACTGTTCTAAATTCTTTATAAATAATCACTCATTTAATTCTCAAAACAACTCTATGCAGTAAGTTGCTGTTGTTATCCCTTTTTACAGGGGAGCTAACTGAGGCACAGAGAGGTTAAGTGACTTACTGAAGGTTACACAGCTGGCAAGTAGAGGAGCCAGGATTTGAACCAGCGTCTGTACATTTCACCACTAGAATATAGTGCCTCCCTCTGCTATTTCAGTTAGGGTGCTGAAATGATTTTCTTTTGGAAGATATATGCCTTCATTTCAGGGTAATAAGTGGTGATAGAAGATCTCTGTTTCAAGGGACAGGTGAGACACGGTCGAGAACCACTGAGAGAAAACCCGTGAGAGCTGGGCTCTCACTGAAGCCTGGGTGTGGCCGCGCTCGGCAGGGTGCTGGGAGCGCCCCCCCCCCCCCCCCCCCCCCACCNGCGGGGGGGGGGGGGGGGCCCCCCCCCCCCCCCCCCCGCACCCCAACATTCTGCGGGGAAAGAGGGTGAGGTCAGGGAGGGAGGAGGGAAACCAGGGGGCACGGCTTAAGGAAGCCAGGGGGAGAGAGTTCCAAGACAGAGGAGGGGTGACAACGCGGAAGGCCTCAGAGAGGCCCAGCGAGGTCAGGGCTGGAGGTGGCCCCGGCCTCGGCCCCAGAGGGAGCCGTGTGACCTCACCCTGAGAGCAGTGGGACTCGGGCCCCAAGGCCCAGTGCAGGGAGAGAGAGATGCCCTGCCACCCTCCCTCCCCTGCCCGTGCCTCCAGGGCCCACCTGGGCAAGCCGGAGGGAGGGAGCCAGCAGGACGGCGCGGGCGTGGGGGGATGGAGGGCAGCGGTCGCCTCGCAGCGGTCTGGCGGCGCCCTCGGCGGGGAGGCCCCCCGGCTGGGCCCTGGCCGCCCCCACGTTCCGAGGTGAGGTCGAAGCTGTTAGCACCACGGCCCACCGCGGAGGGGCCGCGCTTCCGGAAGGCGGGAGCGGCAGAGGCCTGCCCGAGGCGCCGCGGGGCGGGTCCAGCGCAGGCCCGCCCGCCGGGCCGCCCCGACCCCGCGCGGCGGGCAGACCCGCCCCGACCAGGGACCGGGGATGCGGCGGCAAACGCCGCGGGGTGGGGCTGCGAGTCACCCCGGGTCAGAGGCGCGGCGACGGGCTGGAGGGAGGCACTGACGCTGCGAGACCCCGAGCGGCTGACTTCGCCTCTCTGTGCCTCGGTTTCCCCAACCGTAAAAAGGGGCCCATGCTGGCCTTGCAGTGTTGTTGAAGGGGTAAACTGAGGTTGGATTTCCTTTCCCTTCGCACCCCCCACGTGGGGAGGGAGGGGAAGCGGACTGTCCCGAGGGACGGTCCCCGAGGGCCGGCCCACCCTACTGCCCTCTCCAGGCCCGGACCCGGCGGCCACGACAGTCGGCGGCGGCCTGAGCTCGCGCGGCCGGGCCTGCTGCCCCGCCAGCCCTTGCGGCACACGCCAGGCACGGCCACAAGGTGGCGCGCGGCGGCCGCGGGAGCCGCGCTGGGGGCGGGGCTCGATGGAGCGCGGGCCGGCGCCGACACCGTCCGCCGGTCGAGGCGTGGGTGTTTGTGTCTGTGTATCCAGACACTAAGGGACCTTGGGGGACTCGCGGCGTCCTGTCCCCGCCTTGGGACTGCCTGGACGTCTCGGGAGTCTCTGAGACGCGCAACGCAGGGAGCTCGCGCTGCCGCCTCAGCTCACAGGCCGTCACCCCCCCCCCCGCCCCCAGTTTCACAGACGCCAAGACTGACGCCCAGAGAAGGAAGTCACCCGCTGAGGTCGCTTGGCTAATAAGAGGCAGAGCTGGGCCCAAACCGGGATCTGCTTAGCCGCGGGACGGTGCTTTTCCCACAGCGTGGAGAGGGGCTTCTACGGGGTGGTGGGCCCCTGGTGTGCGTGAGGGGCAGGGAACTCAAGGTGGATTTGGGGGTGGGGAGGGTCCCAGAAAGCAAGGAGCAACCGCCACGCTGGAGGGAACGAGACTCGAGGGTGGGGACGGACGGGGCGGGCATTGTGGACCAGGGGCCTGTCCACCAGCGCGTTGGTTCCCTCTCTGAGCCCCTGGGGACCGGGCCGTGGCACTTCCCCTGTGACAGGACCGGGTGCCCACAGCTCCCTCCCTGCACCTCCTGTCCCTTGCCCATCCCTCTGGCCTGGAGCCCTGGCTGCTGCAGACTCTCCAGACCGTGCCCTCGTGTCAGGGACATCCCAGAGCCCGGGCGTGCGTGGGCTGAGTCAGTGCTTACTGAACTGGGCCAAGCAGGGATGCGCTGGCAGGGGCAGCGGCTCATTTCAGGAAAGTCCCTTCAGCAAGAGGATTCATCCTCCACTGGAGCTGAGGGCAGCAGAATGGACTGTTGTTTCGTGCTGTAGTGTCTTTGAGATGACCTGGGTTGCTGGGTCTAGGTGCCCTTGAAGAACTCCTCCTCGCCATTCAAACAGCATTCCCTTGTCCAGCCTAGAGGCCAACCTGGAGCAAGCAAACATTGAGTGCAGCAGGAAACTG
Organism: Mirza zaza; assembly: GCA_008750895.1. Lineage (NCBI taxonomy): Eukaryota > Metazoa > Chordata > Mammalia > Primates > Cheirogaleidae > Mirza > Mirza zaza. The sequence goes on along the minus strand of VSMD01019712.1, from coordinate 31,109 downwards.
TAAGGTTAGACAACGAGAGGGACTTGCAGGCAAGGGCGAGGAGAGCCTGCTTAGAACTGCTGTTTGGTAGAACTGGGCAGCCTTGGATTGCAGTGAGTTTTCAGAAGTTGCAAATAGCAGAGGCAAAGATCAAAGCCAAAGGGGAGAGATGGAAGGCTGGTGAGCGGGTGTGGAGGGAAGTGGGGGCGGCGCGGTGCAGGGCCGACAGGCTTAAATCCAATGGTAAGGGTGATGGTGGGAGTGGCCCAGGGCCTGTATACGGCAGGGCAGGATGGGGGCCAAGAGAGCTGCCAGGAGCTGGGGGTTGAATGTGGGGGGTGGGGGTGCTCTGGTCCAGGTGGGGGGCCCTGGGAAGCAGCAGGTTGGGGGAGCAAGCCTGGTGGGGGGCCTGGGGCTCCTGCACAACAGAGACAGGGGCTGGGGGGCTGCTGGCCGGGCAGGCCTGGGCTGGAGAGGTGGGGGCAGGGAGGCCCCCAGGGTGGGGGAACTGAGGGCGGGCAGCAGCTGGCATCACCTGGGAGAAGCGAATCCTGAGCGGCCCCCAGGACAGAGGATTCTCCCAGCCGGCAGGCGGGGGAGGGGGAGAGCGTGGTGGGTGCCTGGTCAGCCGGGCAGCCCTGCAGGGCCCGAGCGCCGGCTGGAGCCCAGCCCGAGCCTGGGCCTGGGGCTGCTGTCTGGAGAGCCAGGCGGGTCAGATCCTCCCTCCAGCCTGAGGTGGAGCAGCCGAGGAGGCGGGAGGGAGGAGGCGGGGAGGGAGGGAGGGAGGGCCGGGCCTCTGTCCACCGCATTAGTGCTGGTTGGAGGGACGAGGGGGGTGCCAGCCAGCCAGGCCCCGCCGTTCCCACAGCAGCGAGCAGAGCGGGCTGCCATGGCGCTGGCCCGGCCTGGGACCCGGACCCCCAGGGCCCCAGCCCCTGTCCTGCTGCTGCTGCTGCTCCTCAGGACCCTCCTGGCTGGTGAGTTGGGGCTCAGGCCTTAGTGGGGGCCGGGGAGGGTCTGCCCCCCACGGGGCTGAGGGGGGGTCCATGTGGGTGCCAGGCCAGACAGTGGGGTGCACTGCTTTGGGCCACTGTGACTCTGTGTGGCTCCCAGGAGGTGAGCGTGCTCTGGGACTGGGGGGCTGTGGTGTGTTGGGGGTCTTGGTGGGTGGCGGGGGCCAGGGTGGGTGTGATTGCGGGAGCTGACCTGGGTGAGGGTCGGGTGTGCATCTTGGGAAATGCTGTGTGTCCTGCTGCTCTGTCTCCGGGTGGGGGCAGGCCCGGGTGTGAGCGGCTGAGTTTGGGGAGCCGCAGGTGGCATGCGCCCTCCTCAGTCTGCTCTCGGGCTGTGGGGCAGGTGGCGGGCGGGCGTGTGAGGGCTGTGGGGCGGGTGAGCTGTGAGCTGCGTCTGGGTGTCTGGGTGTGGGCATTGTGTCCCCTCTCGGGTAGTGGGGCACAGGCTGCCCTGGGGGCTGGACTGGGACTGTGCTGCCCACATGAGGCTGTGGGGGGCTGCAGACCCCGCAGTGGAGGGGAGAAGGGGAAGGAGACCGGGGGGCTGGGCATCTGCCTGCACCCCCCATTTGTGTGGCAGCCTGCCTGCTCTGGGGGAGGGCTGCTGGGGATGTTCTGGGTCCTGGGGTGGCTGGGGATTTGGGAACACGTGTGTCCCTGCTGCCCCCCACTAGCATTCCCAGATCAAGTGGAAAGGGCTCCCTGAGGCCGGATCCCCATTTGTCCAACAAGTGGTTTTTGCTTTTGTTCAAGTGGATTCTAGGGGAGCCTAGAATTCCTGCTGGGGTCTTCAGGACACCGGGTCTCGGTCACTATGGGACCAGGCCTGGGAAGTCCCCTGTCACCACCCCCACTGGCTGAGGAGGGAGCCAAGGAGGGCCTGGGCTCCCCTGCTGCTGGGGGGCCCCCACCTCAGAGCTCTGCAGACTGCAGGTGTGGGGGTCACGCCTTTCCAAGCCCCTACCTGGGCTTTCCTGGGGCGCTCACAAAGCTCTCATTTCCTGTTCTGCTCATCTGGGGAGGACGAGGACCCCATTTTCTAGTGAAGGAAGCCACGGATCAGGGAGGGATGGGGACTTGTGGGCTGGCCTGCCCCAGGCGACTGGGGCTCCAGAGAGGAGCTGGGGCTGCTCTCTGCCCTCTGCACACGAAGGGTGTGACCTGCTGGTCTGTGGATCTTGTGTCCAGCCCCTGCCTGGTACTGCACACACCTGTGCACACACCCACACACCGCACCTCGTGTGGCCTGCACAGGGGCGCACACTACCACGTGAACAGGTGGCCACAGGAACTTGTAGATCCACCATCACATGCATGTATACACGCACATCTACATACACACGCCAATGTGTGCATGTTGACGTGCGCTTTCACACTCAATATACACTCACACGAACCTTGAGGCACAGTGGCACGACACGGGCCGATGCTGCAAAGGGAGGGTACACTGATCTATACACACCCACGCGGCCCTGCGGGGGTTCCCGGGGGCAGCTTCCCACCTGCAGTTCCTGTGCAGGAAGCCCCAATCCTGGGCATCCCCGGCAGCGGGACGGGGCACCGTAGGCACGACCATTTCTGCATGCCAGGCCCCAAGGCCTGCCTGCCAGGAGGGGAGGGGCCGGGGGCTGTGTCACTTGAGAACCAATTTCCATCTCAGAGCAGGTGGGGGTTCCTGGAGGCCCTGGGCCCCTGGCTTGGCTGCCCACCCCTGCCAGGCCCAGAGCCGGGCCCCTCCATCCTGGGCCCAATTTGCCACAAAGGCCAGCTGGTTGCCATGGAGAGCACCAAGCATCTTGGAGTACAATGGGGCACGTTGGGCTCATATCCACCCCCCTTCTCCCCCGAACACCCAGGGAGCCCAGCAGACAAAGGGGCAGTGAGTCCAGTCCCCAGGTCTGCTCCTCCTCCAACCAGAAAGGGGGTGGGGGCCTGCGGGACAGAGGCAGGGATCGAAGGGGAAGCCACACACATTTGCCCCAATTTCAGGATCTTGGGGATAGTGGTGTTGGCCTCGAGCAAAGATTTGCTGAGGAATGAATAAGGTCAGTCTACGAGGTCGGCTCTGATATCCCCAGTTTTGAGAGGAGGCCACGAGGCCCAGGGAGGGTCAGCAACTCGCCCAGAGTCGCAGGCTAGTGAGTGGCAGGACTGGGGTTCAGCCCACATAAAGCCTCGTCTCTTCTCTGGGCCTCTGCAAAATGGGCACAGGCTGGCTCCATGCGAGGGCTGGTGTAAGGATTCCACGACGCAACTCGGAGGTTCTCCAGCTTAGGCCTTGGCAGGCAACCCCCAGTGTCAAATGGGATTTCAGATGGAGGCCCATCAACGGTTAACAGTAAAATAGTTCAAGGTGGTCTGTTCAGGTGGCAGGTCTGGACCCCACCTGCTCTGTCTGCCCCTCACTGGTCACTCCAAGCCGCTGCGCTCTGAGGCCACAGCCTGGAAACGTGCCAGGCACAGGGTAGGCGCTCAATCCACGACAGCTATTGTTGCAATTACTGTTATCAAAATTATGCCTTTTGACCTAGGAGTAAACATTTTTGGAAAAAATATTCCAAACTTTTCCTGCCAAAAGGGTACTTTCGCCCTTTCCTGGTGACTCTGAGTCAGTGTTTGTAAACCTCTACTGTGGTGTACTCTGCTGTTACTCAGCCCTACCCTTGGGGCCCAGTGATATTAGATGGACAGTTTTGTTCCCGATGCTAGAAGCTCCTATACTGTATGAGATCTCAGGTCACTTCTTAGAAATATTCTCTCTCTTGCCTTGTCAAGACAGGAAGCTTCCCCAAATTCACCCTAAATAAAACATTTCTCATCAGTTGTTGGCAGTTATAACTAGACCTGTTATAAGTACATGTAAAGCAGGAGTTACTAAGCACTGAGTGAGTCCTGGAGCACAGCAGGATAGCTAACGGCTGGGTTCTGGATAGGCAGGGAGGATTGCCTGCTCTGCCCAGGCTGATGCTGGAACCTCTATTTTTGTGTAAACCTTCCTGGAGCCTGGGTGAGGCAGCTGGAATGTACTAAAATGACAATGCCTGGGTGGCAGTTTAGAGTTTACAAAGCGGAAATTTCACATGCATTGAGAGATATGAACTGCTCAGAAATCAGGAGACACTCTGATTCTTAGTTTCAACCTTGGCAAGCATATCAACATCTTTGAATTCAAAAGACAAATTTTCTTAACAGCACACTCCTTCTAGCCTGAATCAAATACAACAATGTAACAACAGATGCGCAGCCCTGAGCACATAGTACTCACTCATTAAACGGCGGCGGTCCTCCTGCCCTCCCCACCGCAGGGCGGCAGGTTGAAGGGGTGGGGCGGATGTCTGTTAATACCTCCCCTGCCAGGTCAGCCCAGGCAGTCTGAGAGGTCAGGAGGGATTTGTAAAGATAAGCACAGGCCCCTCGTTGCCCTGGCAACAGGCTCCGCCCTCCAGCCTGGCCAGGGACAGCCCGTCCTCGCCCTGCTGCCCTCCAATCCCCCCCTCGCCTCTCCCCCTCCGCCCTGGGCTAGCGCGGCCTCCTGGGCAACTCCTGGAAGACAGGCAACCCGAGGTCAGCGGTTCCCACACCTCAACGTGCAAAGGAATCCCCAGCGAGGGGCTGCAGTGCTGACTGCGGGCCAGTGCTTTTCCATTCTAGGTCTGGAGCGGGCCCAGGCATCGGTGTTCTTAACATGGGCCCAGTGATTCTGGAAACGCTGGAGTGGGGGCTCTGGAGCTGGAGCACTGCGCTCGGACTGCAGCCCCTCGTGGGCCATGGGGCCGTGAGGCTGCTCCAGCTCCGAGCCTCACTTCCCTCCACTGCACAGAGGGAGTCACAGCGCCATCCAGCTCATGAGGAAAATACCAGGACTCACTGAGATTACACAGGAAACACGGTTGTCTCCCACAGGCAGGCCCCTGGCGCTACTGCCTGCCTCCCGGGACGGGCAGCTCCCTCCCTCCCTGCCTGGCTCTGACTGAAGAAATTCCCTCCTCATGCCGGGCTGGACTCTGTCATTTAGAGTCACAGCCCATCTGCTGTTCCCACAGCCCTGGGAGGACCCCCAAGGTGGGCAGACTGTGATGCAGTGTCTCCCCAGCAAAGCTCCAGACTGGGTGGGGGCCCTTCTGCCACCCAGCTGAGGGGCCTGTTGGCACGGGACCCAGCAGCCAGGGCCCTTCACGATGGGGGCTGTGCCTGCTGACCTCGGGCACGCGTGGGGCGCACCGCCTCTCACCGAGGGCCCACCTGGCTGCACACGCATCCCTCCGGTGGCCCTCACGGTGCCCCCACGAGGTGGGCACTGCTTGCACCCCAGACACACCCCAGGTCTGACTGATGCCCCAAGCCTGTGCCCTCTCCTGAGGGAGCTCTAGGGGGCGGCCAGGCCAGAGGACAGCCTGCCTGGTGGAATGCAGATGACGCCAGAGAGGCTGCCAGCCTTATCTGGGGGTCGTCACCAGAGTGGGGGAGGGGAGGGGGCAGGGTCTGAGCAGGGTCTGGGGCCTGGTTAGTGTCTGGATGACAACCTGGGCTGGGGAGGGCGGCCCTGGGAGCTCCAGGTGCGGGGGGAGGGGGAGGGGGAGGGGCGTGTGCCTCCTCCTGCAGGGTCACTTACTGAGTCCCACGGCCTGCGAACACTTGCCTGTGTGCCCGAGGCTTTGAACCCTCCAGCATTTCACATCCCAGTAGGAAAAATGACTTGCCCAGGGTCTCAGAGCTACCAACTCTCTGAGCTATTAATAGAATCTGAACTCAGGGCTGTTTTGCATCAAAGGCCGAGTTCTTGTCTGGGCATTCTGGTGACAAGGTTCTCAGGACGTGAGGAGGGAAGGATGGGGAGGCAGGCTGTCTGGGCTGGTGGGCTGGGCTTCCAAACCCCTCAGTCACCCTCTAATGGGAGGGGGGTGGGAGGGGGGTGGGAGGGGGGGCGGAGGCAGGGGTTGGGTGAGCAGGTCTCAATACCTGCTCCGTACCATGTGGCCTCGGTGGGCCCAGCCGCTCAGGTGATGGCTAATGGGGGATGAAATGAGGGTCAGGGACCCTCTGGACGTTCCCAGGCCCGAAGCGGGGGAGGCGGAGAGGGGTGGGAAGGAGAGGGGCTGAGCACAGGGCCCGGCCTTTGAAGTCGGCTGTCCGTCCTGGCAGGGTTGAGGTCTGAGGTCGGGCCCATCTCCAGTTTCACGCAGGGATGGAGTTACCAGACCCCCAGCAGGAGGGGTGGGGGCAGTGGGCCGCCCCCTCCCCTCCTGCAGGCTGACCCCTCACGCTCCTGGGCCTCCTGCGAGGCATGAGGCCTGCAGAAGGGGAGACCCAGAGGAGACCCCTCCCCAGGTGGGGCTGAACCAGCCCAGACAGACCTTGAAGCCACATACCCCTGGTCCTATTTCCCTGCTGTGTAGACATCCCTAAAACTGGTCCCAGTTCCAAGTGTCGGTGTGTGCAGCTTGTTGGGACCTGGCTTGTAGACCCCTGGCCCTCCGTCCGTCCTCCTGAGCACGAACGGACTCGTGTTGCTTCCAGGGCCTGAGCTTGGGCCTGCGGGTGGGGAGGGAGTGTCCTGGTACCCCTGCCCACCCTGCCCAGCCGGTTTCCTCTTTCTGCAGGGACGGTGCCTTCAGAGCCCCTGAGTTCCTGTGCCTCAGACCCGTGTGCTCCAGGGACCCAGTGCCAGGCTACAGACAGCGGCGGCTACACCTGCGAGCCCACGGAGTCCCGCGGCTGTGACAGCCAGCCATGCCACCACGGCGCTCTGTGTGTGCCCCTCGGTCCAGATCCCAGCAGCTTCCGCTGCTACTGCGTGCCCGGCTTCCAGGGCCCACACTGCGAGCTGGACATCGATGAGTGTGCATCCCGGCCCTGCCACCGTGGGGCCACCTGCCGCAACCTGGCCGATCGCTACGAGTGCCACTGCCCCCTCGGCTATGCAGGTAATGGCTCAAGCCGCCCCGGGAGGAGGTCTGTCATGTCGACCCCATTAGCAGCTCCGAGTACACATGTTGGATTCGGCTTTGACTTTAGTGTAGAAACGCCCCCAGGCATCCCGGCAGCTCTGGGGTGTACACACTCTTAGTCTTACCGCAGGACTGATGCTTCCTGGGCTCACCTGGCAGTTCTGGACGAGAGTGCGCAGGTGCGGGCGCAGGCGCGGTGCCCACTCCACAACGTTATTTCAGCCCCGGCTACAGAGCTGTTTGGCTCTGGGGGTGGCGACTCCCCTCAGGCATCTCTGGCAGCGCAGACATGCCTGGTATGGCTTTAATGAGGTACCCAGACAGTCTTTCTAGCACTTACTCGCTCCAGACCTGTGTCAAGCTGTCAGGTAGACACTCTCTGGCTCACCCCACGGTTCTGGAGTATGGACACCCTTGGTGTGGTTTGGGATGAAATGTGGACCCCTCTCCCCTCTGGGTGTCCCCCACATTTCTAGCATAGAGACACTCGTGGTCTTGTTCAAATTGGAATACAGATGTACCCCCAGGGACCCCGGCTGTCTGTAGAATAACCTACACAGCGCTGAGCACGCGTTAGTTCCCTGGCCCCACAGTCTGGCCCGTCCCGGCCCGTCCGCAGGAGCACCCTGGAGCTATTTCCTCCTGAAGTCGGAAAGGAGGGTGCAGCTCGGGTCAGGTCTGGAGTCTGCAGTGTAGACACTCTGGGGGTGTAGACACTGCTTCAATCCTGAATTCAGACAGCTCTACTCTGAGCAAGGGGTAGAGTCTGGGGGGCTGTTCTGGGGGGCAGAACAGTGTATAGTGAAAAGAATGAACGTGGGTTTTGGAAACGGGTTCCTTGCACCTTTCTCCCCGTCTCAGTGTCGGGCGTATTAGTTGTGCGGTGTGAGTGTGGGGCGTTTGTGTGTGTCTGCCAGCATCTGCAGGGTGTCTGGGCTCCATGAATGCGTGTGCGCCGTAGGTGTGTGTGCGCTGGATGTGTGGTGCCGACACTCCGGGTACGTCTTTCTGGGTGAGCCGGGGATGTGAGTGGGGGCGGTGTCTGCTGTGACTCACTCCTCTCCTCCTCCTCCCATTCCCAGCGAGCCGGGTGGGGGAGGCTGGGATTCCTGCAGCCCGGCCTGGCTCCCCCTGGTACAAAGGGCCGCAGTGGGGCTGCGGTGGGAGCAGGGAGGGGCCGTGTTTTGTGCCCCCTGTGCCGGGAAGAGGAGGATTCCAGCTGGAGTCAGCTGGTCCCTGCCCCCCAGGACCAAACTCGCTGAGGGGCAGGGGCAGGGCCCACTGGAGTCGCCAACCAGGATGATCTTGGGCAGTGCATCTCCACCCCCAGCCTGCGAGGTCCACTCAACCATCTTGGTTTGCCCAGGACTGTGAGGGTTTCCGGGACTTGGGATGGCTCAGTTTTCAAACCAAGGCAGTGCAGGGAAACCAGGAGAGGCTGGTTCCCTGCTCTAGCATTTCCCGCTGGCGGTTTTTGCAGCACTCTTCCCCGAGCGCCTTCTAAAATATTAGTAGGACCACAACATCACTCACCTGCTTGAAACTTTCAGGATGAGCCCAGAGTCTGCTTCCTGGGCCCCAAGGCCCTGCCCCCTGGCTTGCTCCTGAGCCTCCAGAAACCTCCTTGGAGGGCACCATGGCCCCGCCCCAGGCAGGACGCGACCACCGCTGCAGTCTCTCTTTGAAATGCAATCAGGGCCATAGTCCCCTATCGAAGTCCTTCAAAAGCCTCTTCTTCCAAGAGGCCTTCCCTGACCAGTCCAGGGCCCAGCTCTTTCCCCCACAGGACCCAGTTCTTCCCCTTGTTGAGTTAGCAACATAAACACTAGTCTTCATTTCTGCAATTACTGACTGAATCCCCGGCCCTGGCCTGGATTGCTGTGAACTGCACGAGGGCCGGGATGTCTGTCCGGTTTCTGCCCACCTGCCGCTGTGGCGCACAAAACGCCTGCCCTCTTTAGCGCCTCCCCTTTCGCTCCCTCCAAGTCTGGAGCCTTTTGGGGTCGGCCTCACTCGGCCTCCCCGCCCTCCTCTGGTGTCCATCTCGCGGCCTCTGTGTCCCCGGCCCTTGCAGGCGTGACGTGCGAGGCCGAGGTGGACGAGTGCGCGTCGGCGCCCTGCCTGCACGGGGGCTCGTGCCTGGACGGCGTGGGCTCCTACCGCTGCGTGTGCGCGCCGGGCTACGGGGGCGCCCGCTGCCAGCTGGACCTCGACGAGTGCCAGAGCCAGCCCTGCGCGCACGGGGGCGCGTGCCACGACCTGGTCAACGGGTGAGCGAGCGGCCGGGCGTGGGGCGCCCGAGGCGGGCCGGGATGCCGGGCGGGCGGGCGCTGGGCTGGGGGCGGGCGCGTGCTCAGCCCCCGACGCGCCCCCGCCCCAGGTTCCGGTGCGACTGCGCGGACACGGGCTACGAGGGCGCGCGCTGCGAGCAGGAGGTGCTGGAGTGCGCCTCGGCGCCCTGCGCGCACAACGCGTCCTGCCTCGAGGGCCTCGGGAGCTTCCGCTGCCTCTGCTGGCCAGGTGCGTGCGCGCGCGTGCGCGGCCCGGGCGGCGGGGCAGGTGTGCAGCTGTGCGCACGCGCGCGCGTCCTCGGGGCCGGCCTCTGTGTGTGTCTCTGCAACCTCAGCCTCAGTTTCCTGGTCTGCAAAATCGGGCTGATAATAGCACCTGCTCCTAGGGTGCTGTGAGGAGAGCGGAGGTGCAATGCTCGCGAGCACTTGGCACAGGGCCTGTCACCTGCCCAGGGCCCTGTCAAAGCCAGTAACAATAGTAATGTGCTGCTGCCACCCAGACCGCACGGTCATTCCTAACCCCCAATGTGTCCCTCCTTCACTGTTGGTGGCTATATTCCGAGCTGTCGCTGTTGTCTGGCCCTGGGCTGGCTTGGTGACAGTACAAGGGTGCTGCCTGGCGACCCCACGTGACCCAATGCGCGCGTGTGTGCGCCCCCAGGCTACAGCGGCGAGCTGTGCGAGGTGGACGAGGACGAGTGTGCGGCGGGCCCCTGCCAGCACGGGGGCCGGTGCCTGCAGCGCTCCGACCCAGCCCTCTACGGGGGCGTCCAGGCCGCCTTCCCCGGCGCCTTCAGCTTCCGCCACGCCGCGGGCTTCCTGTGCCACTGCCCTCCTGGCTTTGAGGGTGAGCCTCCTGCTGGGGAAGTGGTCACCAGTGTCCAGGTGCACAGGGAGGGACCCCGGGAGGGCTCAAGGACTGGCCCTGCTGCACGTCTTGTGCGGCCCTGCCTGAGTCAATGCCTCTCTCTGGGCCTCAGTCTCCCTAGCTGTAAAACGGACCCCTCCAGCTCTGGTCTGGCTCTGAGAGTGCAGGTGGAGCCACAGCTGGGCCTCTTGCAGGGGACGACTGCAGCGTAGACGTGGATGAGTGTGCCTCACAGCCATGCCTCAACGGAGGCCGCTGCCAGGACCTGCCCAACGGCTTCCAGTGTCATTGCCAGGATGGCTACACAGGTGGCCGGGGTCGGGCGGGTGGGCACTGGGACAAGGCAAAAGAGGATGGGTAGTGGGCCTGGGTGAGAAGTTTCCTTCCATCTGATGTGTGGATTGATGGGGACAAGGAGATCAGGGAGGAGGTAGGTGTGGTGGCCCCGGTGACAGCTGAGGGTGACTGAGCTGGGACTTGCTTTGGAGGTAGGAGAGGAGGGGACTGATTGGTTTGAGAAATATTTAGGAGGGACACTGTGTGAGTGGGAGGTGTAGGGAGGACAGAGGCAGCTCAGCCAGGACAGAGGAGGAAAAAGGGCCAAGTGTAGAAGGGTGAGCTTGACGTTTGGGGGGCTGGGGCCTGTTGGGCAGGAGTTGGGGTACAGAAAGTCTCTCCCTGCCTTGGGGACTGTGGATGCACAGACACAGGAGACTGGTGAACGGAGGAAATACACACCCCTCACCGAGTGTCCCTGCCCCCTCTGGAATGCCTGTGACGCCTCCCCTGTGCCTGCCTGCATTCCTGCTCGGGCATCCCTCTCCCTGGCAGGTTCTTGGGCACGGGCTCCTCTGCCCGGGGAAGGAGGTGGTGATCACCACCATCCCTCCCACCCTCACTCACCTAAAGGTGCTTGGGCTCAGCATCCTCCATCCTGGTTGGCCAACTGCCCTAGGGGTCCTGCAAGCCTGTCCCCTGCCCCCATGGGCCGAGGTTCCCTGGGTGTTGCCCCAGCAGTAGTGGCCTCGTGGGTGCCTGGCACACAGGGGGCCCACATGACAAGCCTGCCTCTGAAAAGCATCCGCTGTGTGTTTTTTCTTTCCTGCCCCAGTCCCATGAAGCAGGAGTTTAAAATCCCCATCTTACAGGTGAGGGATGGAGGCTTCGAGAGGGGGTGTCATGCCCCAGGTTCACCATGTCAGTGAGAACCTGGCTCCTCTCCCGGTGGAGCTCAGCTGGGGAATGACAGGGAGGGCAGATCTCTGAGGTCAGGACTGGGGAGGGGGACCCTGGCTGCAGGGCTGGGCTCCCTGCCCATCCTCCCTTTGGGCGGCCCTGGGTGAGGGGGAGGCAGTGCCTGGCATTCCTGAGCCGGCTGCGAAGGCGAAGGCGGCAGTCGGGGCAGGCGGGGAGCTCTGCTCCCCAGCCTCAGCGCCCACCCACCGCTCTCAGCCCATCTGTGGGGGATGCGATGGGGGTGCGGGCTCTGCGCGCCTTCCTGGAGGGGCTGTGGCTCCTGGCAGGTACGTAGGACTGGGGCCTTGGGCCGGGGGGCTGGGGTTGGTGGCTGGCTGTTCCCAGGGGGCTGCAGTGTTTGTGGGCGGACTGGGGCCAGGCTTCAAATCCTGGTGGCTTCTCTGGGCCTGGGTTCCTCCTCCTGGGATGTAGGCGCGGGCTGGCCTTGGTTCGTTTTGTGGAGACCCTGGCCGAGCTGGAGTTGGGCTGTGGCCACATGACCCAGGCGGGGGCCAGAGCACCTGTCGGGAGCTCCTGGAAGGGGGATGAGGAGGCCCCTTCATGCCAGCATGGGGCCCTAGGGCAGAGGGCCTGAGGGATGAGAGCCTGGGGGCTACTCAGAGTGTCACAGATCCATACACCCACCCCCACTCACTCCATTTCATCACTCTGTTCACAAAAGCCATGCTAGGCCCTTTGCAGGTCCCTGAAGGAGATCCCAGCTGAGTAAACAGATACTTTCAATGTGAGGTTGAGGGGAGCTGTGCCTGGGAGTGGACAGTGACAGTAATTTGGAGGTGGGAGTCAGGGAAAGCCTCTGGGCTTTTTGAGTTTGGGCTTTGCAGGATGAGTAGGAGTTTGAAAGGCAAGGTAAGGGAGAATGAGCCATTCCAAGCAGAAGGAACACTATGAGCAGAGCCCCGGAGGCAGGACTTTCCAGGAAATGCTTCAGGGAATGGGCCGTTGAAGGTTTGTAGGAAGCAGGGTTGAGGCTTCAGAGCCTGGTAGGGTCCAGCCCATGAGGGGGTCTTGAATGCCAGGGTGAGTGAGTGGACCTTCAGCAGCAGAGGAATGTGGCCAGGTGATGTTTTAGAAATGGGGTCCTGGTAACTGGTGGAGATGGGTGGGAGGGGGCTTCTGAAGGTAGGTGAACTGAAGGATGCTGGGCCCTGGTCCCAAGAGCCGGCAAGGCAGGAGGTGTGGGCTGGGAGAAAACGGGGACTAGAGAATGTTTAGGAGATCAAATCCACAGGGCTGGATTCTGACCTGGGTGCCACAGGGCACCCTGAGAAATCCCTTGGGAACGGATTTGGTTGATAGGTACTGAGGTCCCCGTCACAGGAGGCATGTAAGTTCTGGGTCAAGACTTTGACGGTTCTGTCCCTGGGTGCTACTGAGTCTTGGCCTGGTCTCTCCTAAAGGCCTGACGTGTCAGGAAGATGTGGACGAATGCCTCTTGGATCCCTGCCTCCATGGTGGAACCTGTGATGACACCATGGCAGGCTACCGCTGCCGGTGCCCAGAGGCTTGGGGCGGGCTCAACTGTTCTGTGCAGCTCACTGGCTGCCAGGGCCACACCTGTCCGCCGGCTGCCACCTGCATCCCTGTCTTCGAGTCTGGGGTCCACGGTTATGTCTGCCTCTGCCCACCTGGTACCCACGGACCTTTGTGTGGCCAGGATACTACCTTCTCCCTGGTGGCAGGGAGCCCTGTGCAGGCATCGGTGCCCGCTGGCGGCCCCCTGGGTCTGGCACTGAGGTTTCGCACTACACTGCCCACTGGGGCCTTGGCCACTCGTGCTGGCACCCGGGACAGCTTGGAGCTGGCTCTGGTAGGGGCTGCACTTCAGGCCACACTGCGGAGCCACGGCACCACTGCGCTCGTCCTGAGACTGCCGGACCTGGCCCTAAACGATGGGCACTGGCACCGGGTGGAGGTGGCGCTCCGCCCAGGGACCCTGGAGCTGCGGCTGTGGCATGAGGGCTGCCCTGCCCAGCTCTGTGTGGCCTCTGGTCCTGTGGCCCTGGCTCCCACGGCTTCGGTGGCCCCGAGGCCCGCCGGGGTGTCCTCTGCCCAGCTGGGCGGTGTGGCCTTCGCCGGCTGCCTCCAGGACGTGCGAGTGGATGGGCACCTCCTGCTGCCTGAGCATCTCGGCGGGAACGTCCTCGTGGGCTGTGAGCGTCGCGAGCAGTGCCAGCCTCTGCCTTGCGCCCACAGAGGGGCCTGCGTGGACCTGTGGACTCATTTCCGTTGCGACTGCCCCAGGCCTCACAGCGGCCCCACGTGCGCCGACGGTGAGGGACGAGCCAGGCGGGAAGGTAGCACCTGAAGTCGGGCGCCCCCAGCCCGAGGGCCTCACAGCCACACCCTCTCTCCCTGCAGAGATTCCTGCCGCCACCTTTGGCTTGGGGGGCACCCTGAGCTTTGCCTCCTTTCTGCTCCAGGAGCCGCCAGGCCCCAACCTCACCGTGTCCTTCTTCTTCCGCACTCGGAAGCCCGCCGGCCTGCTGCTCCAGTTCGCCAACGACTCGGTGGCCGGCCTGACGGTGTTCCTGAGCGAGGGTCACATCCGGGTGGAGGCGCTGGGCAGGCCTGTTGTGGAGCTCCCCAGGCGCTTGGATGATGGCCTCCGCCACCTGGTGTCGCTCAGCTTTGGGCCCGACCAGCTGCAGGACCTGGGGCAGCAGGTGCACGTGGGTGGGAGGCTCCTCCCTGCTGACAGCCAGCCCTGGGGCGGGCCCTTCCAAGGCTGCCTCCAGGACCTGCGACTCAATGGCCACCACCTCCTCTTCTTTCCTCTGAGGCCACTGGAGAACTCAAGCCAGCCCGGCGAGCTTGGTGGCAGGCAGCTCCAGAACCTCACCATGGGCTGCATCTCTGAGGACACGTGCAGTGTAAGTCGCCCAGATCTATCTGCCCTGCATCGAGGGGGTTAGCATGTCCTTTTGCTGATGAGGAAACCGAGGCTAAGGTGAAGTGACCTGCCATGGTCCCGCTGCTGGAGAGTAGCATAGCAGGATTTGCATTTACCTCCTGTCCGCCCAGCTGCTCTTACCCTGTGGTAGTCCCTGTGCCTCCCTCACCCAGTCCTGGTCTGAGATGGACACCCTGACCAGACAGAGGGCTGCCTGAGCCTTTCCGTAGGAGCTCCTTGGGAGACAGGGACACCCATGTGATCATGATCAAAATTCCACCAGCCTTGCAATAGGAAGAGCCTGGGCATGAACTTAGGTTTCTCTCTTTGCTGGCTGGGTGATTCAGGCAAGTGGTTTCACCTCTCTGAGCCTCGGTTTCCTCATCTGTAAAATGGGGATGCTAGTGGCTTCCTCTCCACTTGTCTGTGAGGAGATAATGTGCAGTGAAGAGCCACTGCACTGCTGGTGGCGGTGGGGCGATGCTGACTGCAGGCCTGAGCCAACCCTGCCCTGACTCTCCCAAAGCCTGACCCCTGTTTCAACGGCGGGACTTGCCTTGTTACCTGGAATGACTTCCACTGCACCTGCCCTGCCAACTTCACAGGGCCCACGTGTGCCCAGCAGCTGTGGTGCCCCAGCCAGCCCTGTCTCCCACCGGCCACCTGCGAGGAGGTCCCTGATGGCTTTGTCTGTGAGTGTGTGTCCCGGGCAGCCCACGTGCTGGGTGCTGAACAGCCAAGCTGGTTTGGTTCCATCCTCACTCTCGGGTCTCACGGGATGTTGGCCGGTGGACCAGGAAGGCCGACAGCCCAGCCCAAGGCGGTGGAGCCGCCGCACACAGAGGGAGTTTCTGGAGGAGGCGAGCTCCTGCTGGGTTTTCAAGGGCGAACGCTGGGGGGGCCACAGGGAAGGACATTTCAGGGAGGGGGAATAGCATGTGCAAAGCTCCTGAGGGCTGTAACAGCTGAAAGCCAAGTTTGGGAAGGGGTGCGGCAGGAAATGGGGAGAAGTTGGCAGGGCCTTCGAATGCCTGGCTGGGCAGCTCAGACTTCGTCCCAAGGGCAGTGGGAGCCGCAGGAGGGGTTTAAGCAGAAGAGGACATGACCAGATCTGCATCTTAAAAAGATGACTGGCTGCAGTGACAAGCGAGCCTCAGCGATGACGTGGGGCAGTGTCGTGGAGGGAAGGGGCAGAGTTTTGAGGGGTCAATACTGCCCGGCCTGTGACCTGGAGGGTAGTGAGGCCATGGTGGTCTCTCCAGCACTGGCCCAGAACGGTCCTGCAGAGGTAGGGAACGCAGGAGGGGGTGGAAGTGAGGGCGGTGGCTGCAGCCGCAGTTTCCGAGATTCGGTGGCGGGTGGGTGCGTGTGCTCCCCCCCTGGGCCGGGGAATGGGGGCGGCAGCTGGCACCAGCCGCTTGCTGGAGAAGGCTCCCGTAGGCCATTTTCTGACTCGCTCTCTCTCCGCAGGTGTGGCCGAGGCCACGTTCCGCGAGGGCCCCCCTGCCGCGTTCAGCGGGCACAACGTGTCCTCGGAGCGCTGGCTCGGCGGCGTCTCGCTGGCGTTCCGCACGCGCGACCGCGAGGCCTGGCTGCTGCGCGCCGCGGCGGGCGCCCAGGCCGGCGTGTGGCTGGCGGTGCGCAACGGCTCGCTGGCGGCCGGCGTGCGGGGCCGCGGCCTGCCCGGCGCTGTGCTGCCTGCGCCGGGGCCGCGCGTGGCCGACGGCGCCTGGCACCGCGTGCGCCTGGCCATGCAACGCCCCGCGGCTGCCGCCTCGCCCTGGCTGCTGTGGCTGGACGGCGCGGCGACGCCGGTGGCGCTGCGCGGCCTGGCCGGCGACCTGGCCTTCCTGCACGGACCCGGCGCCGCGCGCGTGCTGCTGGCCGAGAACTTCACGGGCTGCCTGGGCCGCGTGGCGCTCGGCGGCCTCCCGCTGCCCCTGGCGCCGCCACGGCCCGGCGCGACCCCCGGGCCCCGAGAGCACTTCGCGGCCTGGCCCGGGACGCCGGCCCCGCGCCTCGGCTGCCGCAGCGCGCCGGTGTGTGCGCCCTCGCCCTGCCTGCACGGCGGCGCCTGCCGCGACCTCTTCGACGCCTTCGCCTGCTCCTGCGGCCCGGGCTGGGAGGGCCCGCGCTGCGAGGCCCGCGCCGACCCGTGTCGCTCTGCGCCCTGCGCCCGCGGCCGCTGTCACGCGCGCCCCGACGGCCGCTTCGAGTGCCGCTGCCTGCCCGGCTTCACCGGCCCGCGCTGCAGGTGCGCCCGGGGAGCGGCCTGTGCCAGGCCTGGCGGTTCTGGGGTTGGGGTGTGTGTGGGCCTACAGGGGGCCTGGAGGGAGGACCTGGGGCGGTGGGTGGGGCAGAGAGGTCCGTGGAGCCGGCCTGCGGATTGGCTGCCTCTGTGGGCGAGTGGCTTCCATGCCTGTCTGAGAAATGGGGACGACCGTTCAATTTGATAAATTTAGGGGTAAAACAGATCAAAATATGCCCAGTTTGGCCAGGCCCAGTGGCTCACGCCTGTAATCCTAGCACTCTGGGAGACCGAAGCATGAGGATCGTTTGAGCTCAGGAGTTCGAGACCAGCCTGAGGGAGAGCAAGACCGGTCTCTACTAAAAATAGAAAAAATTAGCCGGGCATGGTGGCGCATGCCTGTAGTCCCAGCTCATAGGGAGGCTGAGGCAGGAGGATCGCTTGAGCCCAGGAGTTTGAGATTTCTGTGAGCTAGGCTGATGCCACAGCACTCTATCCCGGGTGACAGGGCAAGACTTTGTCTCAAAAAAAAAAAAAAAATGCCCAGTTAGATTTGAGTTTTAGATAAACAACTACCCGGAGCTAGTGGTCTGGGAGTGGGGGTGGGGGACCCAGAGCTAGTGACCTGGAGGCTTCCCAGCGGAGCTGCCACCATTCATGTCCATCCTCATTAGTCCTGCAGGTTGGGGCAGGTGAGGGGTCGTCTTCTTCCCTCCTTCAGTGTTGTGTTCCGCTCCCCACCCTTCTGGAATTTGTCCTGCCGTAGCCTGGTGCTTCCTTCTCCTCTCATGGAGTGTCAGGCCCTAGTGTTGTGTTCAGGAGCATGCCTTTCTTCCAGGAGGGCCCTTACATTTTGTCGGCTTCTCAGAGGCCACTGAGACTCAGGAAAGCATGTGCCTGTGGTGGGTGGAGGAGCCGAGTGATAGCTTGTGTCCCTTCCTGCCCCCCAGACACGGCTTCCATGACTGATCCGAAGTCTCAGGAGGTGGGCCCTGAGTCCCACAGATGAGAACACAGGCACAGGCGGCCTGAGGTCACAGGGCGGGGGCAGACAGGTCCCAGGCACCCTGCCCGCTGCAGCCTCTTCTCTCCCCCCAGCTTGCCCGTGCTGCCCGAGGACTGCAGCCTGAACCTCACCTGCCTCCACGGCGGCCCGTGTGAGGGTGGGCCCCCGGGCACCAACTGCAGCTGCCAGGAGGGCTCTGCTGGCCAGAGGTGGGTCTGGGGCCAGGGGAGCTGCCCCTGCCGCCAGTGCATGGGCAGGGGGCTCCTGGCTCCCTTCCCCACTGGTGTCGCGGTGCTGGGCGGTCCACGTTGTTGCTTGAAGCCTTTCCTTCTGGGGCTTCCAAGACCACCCGTGTTAGGTGGACCCCCACTATGTGCACTGATTGCTTCTTAGAGCTGGGTCCTCAGCCCACGTGTCAGGATCCCCTGGGGAGACTGTAAAAGGGCAGATTCTGGGCCTTGGTGTGGTGGAGTTGGCCCCCCGAGAGTCATTCTTGGTCATGAACGCTGGGGAAGGGGGTGGCAGGTGTGTAGTTCGCATCCAGCTTCAGTGGCCAGGCAGGGGCAGTGTGTGGGGACAGCGGTCAGATAAGCTCTGATGCCAGCCGGCTGGCAGGGGGGTGCTGCCAGGGCAGCTGGGGGAGTCAGAGGCGGCCACGAGGGAGCAGTTTGCTCAGACCCCTCCCTCCCCAGGTGTCGGATCCCCACCCCGCCCTGTGAAGCCAATCCTTGCTTGAATGGGGGCACCTGCCGGGCAGCTGCCGGGGTGTCTGAGTGTCTCTGCAGCGCCAGGTTCTCCGGCCAGTTCTGCGAAGTGGCGGTGAGCAATGCCAGAGGGGGCAGGGCCCTGGCAGAGGCCTGTTGGGGACTTCGGTGGGATGACTTTGGGGGTGGGGAGGGTGTATGGCAGCCGTGGAACTGTTCCTGGACCAGCTCTGTTGTGGGTGGGAGTGGCAGGGACAGGAGACTCAGGTCCTTTCCTCACTTCCCACACGGGGTATTTTCACTGCAGGGAGAGCTTTGGGGCCCACCATCTATCACGACAGGTTGGGGCTTCCTCAGGTTGTGCCTGAGGCACAGGTTGTGCCTCTCCCACAGTGCCTAGGGGAGAGGCAGTGGGGACAGGTGGGCTCTGCCAAGTCCCATCTGGGACCACCATTCAGGGCCCACAGGAACTTGGAGCTCTAGGGTTTAGGTTGGTGACTCCAAGAGCCCGCAGGTTTCTGAGCAGCGTCCTGGGGTCAGGAGGCCCAGGCAGCCCAGGTTTCTGAGCCAAGCGGGCAGCCCCTGACCCCAGGGAGGGCTCTGGACAGGGGCACAGACACTGAAGCTGTGGCCTTCTGTCTCACACCCCCATCAAGGGGTGGAGCAGGCCCTGCTGCCTGGAGGGGCGCTGAGCCTGGTGGGTGCTGGTGGGAGGGGGCTCAGGAAGCGAAGTCTGGAGAGCAGCCTTGATCTCCACAGGCCCTGGCAGTGCGGGTCATAAACCGCAAATCCCCTCTGCTCCTGGGGAATGTTTCCTTTCAAGCTGAACTTTTACAGCCTCAGTCTCTGCCCCTCCCCCTCCCCCTCGCTCCCATCCTCCTCCTAGGGCAGGGGGAGGAAATGGCTTTACAGCTCCCCCAGACATGCCCAGGGGTGGAGGCTGGCAAGGGCCCACTCGGGGCTGGGACGAACTCTCTATTGCTTTGGGACCCCTTCTCCAGGGCTAGGGACCCAGGTCACAGCACACTGAGAAGCCTCAAGGTGCAGAGGGAGGGCTGGTGAGTCTGAGACTCTGGCTCTGGAATCCTGTGATTCTGGGACTTCAGAATTCCAGGTGTGAAGACTCCTTGATGGGGTATCCTGGGAGTCTGCAGCTGGAGCTGAGGAGGTTTGCTGGTCCCCCGAGGCCTGGTCTGAGCGTCCCCGCCGGAAGGCAGGCCCTGGTGGGTCACCATCAGCTGGGCTCAGCCGCCCTGCTCCTGCTCAGCCTCATCAGGCGTTGCAGGCTCTGCGAAGTCCCACGCACGGTGCTTAGCCCGCACTGGGTGTCCCGTTAATGTCTGTCTTCTGTCTGTCTGGCCAGAACCCTTTGTTGTGCAGGGCTCCCCTTGCAGTGGCTGTGGCAGGGGGTTCCTGGCACCTACCTGCACACCCCTGGGGCCAGGTCTCACTGCCTCCCTGGGAAGCCGGCTCCCGCTCTGGTTCTGAGCAGGCCCTCGTGCCCCCCTTTCTCCTCTCCGAGGGGCTCGCCTTCGCTGCGGTCTCAGGCCTTGTTGTGTGTCTCTTGCAGAAGGGCCTGCCCCTGCCGCCGCCGTTCCCGCTGCTGGAGGTGGCAGTGCCTGCAGCCTGTGCCTGCCTCCTCCTCCTCCTCCTGGGCCTCCTCTCAGGGATCCTGGCAGCCAGAAAGCGCCGTCAGTCCGAGGGCACCTACAGCCCGAGCCAGCAGGAGGTGGCCGGGGCCCGGCTGGAGATGGACAGTGTCCTCAAGGTGCCGCCTGAGGAGAGACTCATCTAGGCCAGCCTGGCTGCCAGTGCCAGCACCCTGGAGGTCTTGAGCGACTTCTACCTGGAGACCCAAGGAGGCTGCTTGCAGGGCCTGGGACACTGCTGGGGAGGTGTCCCCTTGGCTGGCTGCCCCTGCTGCTGCCCCATCGTGGACTGAGGAAAAGGGGAGCAACTCAGGGAAATAGGGGCCTGGCGAGGGTGTGGACATCTCCATCTGACCCAGCAGGTTTTGCCTCAGCAGGTGTGCGACTGTGTGTGGGAGGGCACACATGGGTGCACTCGGTGTGTTCCGGAGCGTGTGTGAGCATGTGCCTGTGAGTGTTCTGATGGGGCTCTCGGGCGTGGCCGCTGCTCTTGCTCTGTGTGTACGTGGCTGTGCAGTGGGCGCACGTGGTCCCAGGGAGCAGGTGGCTGCACCGTGGAAACCACTTTTACACCCTGGGGCGGGGGGCAGCCCAGGCTGCACGTTCTGCAGGCGGCCAGGCCTTGCTCAAGCACCAAGCCTCCCCCAGGGGCTGCCCCTGCCCTGGAGGCAGCTGGGAAGTCAAGGGATGCCATTAGTGGAGGCCCTGGGGCTCCCGGCTCCCAGAACAAATGCTCCTTCAGGCAGATGTCTCTGCCCAGAGCTGGTCATACAAGGGAACCACAGACCGACCCACCCCCGTGCCTGCCCAGGGCTGGCCAGCAGGAGCAGACTGGGTGACGGGCTGCCCCGAGCTTCCCACTTGCTGTGGTCACTTGTCGAATGGAGAAGGCACCCCCTGCCTACCTCACAGGGCTGTTGTGAGGATCAGAGAGGATGGGAATGGGAAAGAGCTCTGGAAGTCGTAAACTGCTGCCTGATGTGAAGGACTGACTGGTGTCCTTTTAGGTGTCTGGAAGTGTCATCGCCCCTGGCCAGAGTTGAAGGAGAGAGGGGGAGGGGCCTACCCACGGTTTGGCAAGGCCAGAGCAGAGGGGGCTAAGGAGGAAGGAGCAGCCCTGCCCCCTCCCAAGTCCCCAACTCACCCCACCACCTGGTTCTCCAGCTCTGACCCTGGTGAGGTCACGCCTTCACCTGCAGACAGGCTGCCTCTGTACGTGGCAGTGGGCAGGATTCAGCGTTGCCGAGGACGAGCACTCGGCAGACACTGGCACTGCTGTGTGGGACTGGTCCGGCTGGGGCAAACTCGGGGAATTTGCTGCTCGCAGTCCATTCCCTGGTGATGCCCGTCACAGTGACCTCTGGGCACACAGGGGCACTTGCCTGAGGGCCAGGCCTCCTGCCAGCATCACGGAGTCCCTGTCTTCCTTCCGTTTCCTGGGCCAACACTTCCTGTGACCGAGGGCTCCAGGTGCCAAGGCCAGGAGATCCTTTTGCACTTGTAAGTTGGCAGTTGGATTGACCTTGTAGACTCCGCCTGCTGCCAGGAGGTGCAGGAGTCCAGTGCGAGGTGGAGCAGTGTGACAACTGGGGACTTGGGTGGGGGAGGGGAACGGGATTTGGCAGAGGCTGGGCTAGAGGGCCCTGAACGCTGGCTGAGGGGCTGGCTCGGGCCTTATCCTTTGGAGGTGGGACCACCTTTGCCACAACTTTCTCCGCATCCCCTAGGAAAGAGGGGAGGAAGCGTCTGGTACCCTCAGCTTAGCCACAGCTGGTTCCTACTTTAGTTTGTTGAAGTCAGGAATTTTCGAAACCCATGTTAGTTGCAGACTCCTGAGACAGTTTATGTGGATGCCCAACATGTAGATAAAGCTGGCTGCCTTTTGTTTTTTGAGAGTCTTGCTCTGTCGATCTTGGTAGAGTGCAGTGACATCATCATAGCTCCCTGCAACCTCCAACTCCTGGGCTCCAGTGATCCTCCTTCCCTCAGCCTCCCTGTAGCTGGGACTACAGGTGGATGCCATGAGGCCCAGCTAATTTTTCTATTTTTTTTCAGTAGAGAGGTGGTCTCACTCTTGCTAACGCTGGTCTCGAACTCCTAAGCTCAAGCAATCCTCTGGCTTTTGCCTCCCAGAGTGCTAGGATTACAGGTGTGGCTATTCTTTTGGGGGGAGCCCCTTGTCCTCCTCTCCCTTGCTCCTGCGGGTTCTGGGTACTTGTCATATTCAGGGTCAGCCCTGGGAGGGGGAGCATGGCCAGGTCATGGGCAGATTGGGGTGTGTGTTTAACGCCCACTGGGTGATCAATTGGTCCATATCTCCCCTCAAACACAAGTATCCAACAGAGGGGCAGATTCCAGGTTCTGTTCTTGCTAACGAGAGATCTGTGGGGGCGACTTGCTAGGTACCCCTTTGAACTTGTTCTTTCCTGGAGCCTGGGCGCCCTCAACACCACTGGGGACCTGCAGCCTGCTCTATGATCCTGGCAGGGCTGTGCAGGCTTGTCACCAGCTCACCCTGGGCCCTGCTTGTGAGGGGTAGGGGTGAGCTGGATTGGAGTCCTGAGTGGGCACAGGCGGGGGGGGGGCACTGAATCCTTCCCTAAGCGCTCCACACCTGGCCTCCACCGCGGAGAGCCCACATGGAGGCTCCTGTCCCCACAGAGCTTCTGCAAGGACACAGATGCCAGCCTTTTCCCTAAGAAGATTTTATTGAATGCACACACAAAGTTCCTCCTTGGGTCTGCAAGTTCAATCCGGCGAGTGAAGAGATAGCAGTGCTCACAGGAACACGGGGCCCTTGCCACCAGCCCGAGCACAGCTGGGGAGACTGTGGGGCCTCCCGCCCTGGGGCTGCCCAGCACCTCTTTTCTCATCCTCTGACCTGTCCCGGTTGGGCCTGCGGCTCTGCCAGGATCAGGGGTAGAACGTGAGTCTGTGCCGAAACACCAAGTGCCTGGGAGAGGCCCACTGGCCCAGGCGTGACACGGCCCCCCCAGCAGCCAGAGAACACTCACTGGACAGTAAGAGAAGACCTGCCCAGACAGGCCACAGTGGACCCAGGAAGGGCTGTGTGCTGGGCTGGCCACCAGGCCTCGGCACGCACAGCAGCCTCTCAGACACACAGGGGGCTCCCTGGGGTGACAGCGACCTCCAGGGACCCCCTTGGCTCCATCAGACACCCTGCGTAGACTGTGTGTCTGACCATTTACAAATAGGAAATGAGAAATCAGGTCAAAATGCTCACAATTTCCTGCATGTCTCAGATGGTTGTTTTCTTAAATGGTTGGGCCATACTTTAACTTGCTTTATGGAAATGAATCAATTTCAAGATTCATCAAATCAATAAGGTAAAAAGGAAAAGAAAGATAAAAGAAACAATAACAAGACATTTCAATCTAACTTTGGTGATGTTGGCCTCAGGAATTGCTGTGCTGGCCAGAAGCTCGGGACAGGTGGGGAGGGACAGGCTTCTGGGGCTGCTCTTGCCTCCAGGCTGAAAGGAGCCTCCAGACCACTGGGACCCTGGAGAAGGGGCCCAAGGCCACCGCCCTGTCCCAGCCCAGGGAGCTAGGACTTCCATGTCAATCTGCAACGTTAAGCTTGGCCTTCAAATTGAAATCTGGGTCATTGCTTCTTAGCTTTGCCCACGAAGCCCCAAGTGACAATAGGCTGAGCCCAGCTTTCACGGTGACAGGAGAGACAAGGAGAACTGGAAGTATCAGAGTGACAGAGGGCTAGATGAAGGCTGAGGATTCCTCCTAACTCACTGAGATTTGTGGGTTTCTACTTTTCTTCCACAAATCAGAGTTGCTGGTGCCCGGCCCCCAGTGCAGGGTGGCTGGGGCCGGGTTTGGCTATCAAAGGGGAGCCCGAGATCCTTCAGGCCCCAGATCCTACCAGGCCAGAAACAACTGAAGTTTGGGGTTGGGGTGAAGACTCAGCAAAGAACACATGTACATATTGCTAGAGAGGGTTTGGAAATGCCCCACCAGGTAGATCCTCCACCCGGGAGCAGTCCTGACTTCAGCCCCCAAATCACCTGTGTCTCGTGCAGACGAGCCCTCGCTTGAGAGTAACACTGACACTCGCGCCCGTCCAGGTGGGGTGTGCAGGGCTGGGCTGCGGTAGGGACAGGAGAGCTGGGCTCAGGAGAAGAGGCTTTGAGGAGCCTTGTGGATGTTTCCAGAGGGATGGAGGGTAGGACGTGGTCTGGGCAATCACTGGCCCAGCTGACTAACCTCTTTAGTGCAAAACCCAGTTGGGGTGCTGAGGGTCCGTGGCCGGGTGGGACAGGTGCCCAGGGGCTGGGTTGATTCCTAGGCCAGAACTGGCACCATTCCCTCTGAGATGGGCAGTAGGTGTGGAGACCCAGGGCGTCAGGGGGTGGCAGAGAGGGGTCCCATCCCTACCCACCAGCAGAACCTGGACGGAACCAGCGGCAGGGGAGCCTGGGAGCCACAGCAGTGGTGACGCACACTCAGGCTTGGCTCGCCCGCCCTCAGGGCCCGGCTCACTCGAAGGTCTCCCACTGCTTCCTGAGCTGCTCCACTGAGCCTGGTGCCGGGGCCGGGCTCACGTCCTGCTTGGTTTTCTGTAACAAATCCTCAAAGGGGTCTCTGGCCTGTTGAGGAGCGGAGGGCCGCAGTGCTGGCTCCAGGCCTTGGGGGGGTCTGGGAGGCAGGAGCGGGGCGTCTCCCGGCCGCAAGGCCAGCCCCTGCTTGGCCTCAGCAGCCCTGGCACTGGAGCGGGCCAGGGGCAACGTTCGGATCCTCGAGGGCACGACTGCTGGGGGCCCCAGCGGCTGCAGGGGGCTGGTGTGGACGCCCATGGGCATCTGGCCGAAGAGGTTGGGCATGGAGAGGGCGGACAGGTTGGGCTGAGACCTGTGAGGGGTGCAGAAGCCAGCACCGGACAGCAGGAGGCCGGGCGCAAAAGCCGGCCCCAGGGAGGCCGGAGCGGCCCCGAAAGGCCCAGCCGGTGTGGAGACCAGGGGCAGGGCAGGTGGGGTGGCTGGCATGGATGGGACAAAGGGGTTGAGTGGTGGCTGTGGGAAGGGGGCGGGGGTCCCTGCAGGGGGAAAGCTGTACTGGGGGGTGAATGGGGTGGCTACATTTGGGGCGACAGGGCATGGTGGAAGGGTACTGCTGGGCCAGGCTGTGCTAAGTGGGTCCAGGAGAGCGAGCAGGGCGTCGCTGTTGGTGCCCGCAGCCCCCGGGGCTGGGCTGAGCGGCTGGAGCAGTTCAGTGGGGCCTTGGTGAGCACCACTGGGCAGGGGCCCTGGGAACAGGGCTGGGCTCAGGGCGGCTCGCCTCTCCCGATCCGCCTGCAGCCGCTCTGAGAAGTCACCAAGTGGTGTGCTGGCAGCCTGGAGCTTGGCCGGGCGGGCAGTGGGTGGTGGAGGCACGATGCCCAGCTCTGGTGTCTTCCTGCCCTGGGGCCGGGGAATGGTGATGCTGCCCAGAGTGGGGGTGGGTGCCTCCTCCTTGTCACTGGGGTTCAGGATGCTGTCCCGGTTCTGGGGCCTTCGGGGCAGGGCTGGGGAGTTCCCAAGCAGGACGGAGGGCTTCTCAGGGGAGGCAGCTGGGGGCTTGCTGGGGATGGCCATGTCGTCCTGGCCCAGGCTCCACAGCTTGTTGTAAGGGTGGGCAAGCTTCAAGGCCACCATCATCCCGTGGCTCCTCTCGCTCCTGCCCAGGTCCAATCTCTGTTGGGAGGGAACAAGGGAAACAGTGACCATAGGGGACAGACGGGAATGAAGGGCATGCCCGTTGCCATGCCCCTCCTGTGTGCAGGGCGTGTGCTCCCAGGCAAGTGGCCATTTAACTCCCGGGACTTGGAGCAGTTGGGGGCTCCCCAGGGCAGAGAGCCCAGCAGAGAGCCCAGGTCTGTCTGGACTCCAAGCCCAGGCTTTTCTGTGTGGCACAAAGGGATTCGAGACAAAGCTCTTGTCCTGTTACCCCAGGGGTTGCCAAGTAGTTTTAGGGAGGCAACTGTATACCCGGCAAGGGTGGGCCCTTTTTACTTTCCTGAGGGCCAGCGAGGCAGGGCTGGTGGAAGGCAGGCTGGCTAGGGAGGGAGTAGAGGACTGGATTTGGAAGTGCTGGCTCTGCCATTTACAAGCTAGAGTGACTGCTGTAGCGTCAACTTACCTCACAGCAACCTCAAACTCCAGGGCTCAAGCAATCCTTATGCCTCAGCCTCCCGAGAAGCTGGGACTATAGGCATGCACCACCATGCCTGGCTAATTTTTTTCTCTATATATTAATTGGCCAATTAATTTCTTTCTATTTATAGTAGAGGCGGGGTCTCGCTCTTGCTCAGGCTGGTCTCGAACCCCTGACCTCGAGCAATCCGCCCGCCTCGGCCTCCCAGAGTGCTCGGATTATCCCTTTCTTTTGGCCTGAGCTTCCTCACTCCCAGTAAGGGGCACTTGTCAACTGCTAGAATCCTGGGAACTTTGTGAATCCCGCCATGGGACCCCACGACTGCAAAGTCAGCAACTTTCACTTGAAGTGAGGAAACTGAGGCCCAGAGAGGGGATGTGATGGATTGGGAGTCACAACGGAAATCAATAGTCAAACAGGAATAATCCAGAATGTGGACTTTTGATCCCAAAGCTCTTGTTAGGAGCCCTGGTGGGGATGGGGACGATCCCAGTTCTAGCAGTGGCTAAAACGAGAGCGGCCTGGGGGACCAGCCCACCTCTGCCTGAGGCACGCACGGAAGTGGGGGCAGCTTTCCACCAGGCTCCAGCATCTTTTCTAGTCATCGCTGTTAGGGTGGTCTGGCTGTGTGCAGGGTTTGCAGTCAGACTGACCCCAGGCATTGCCTGAGGACCTTGGAAAAGTCACAGTTTCTCCTTTGGTCTCTTCCACTGTCACATGGGGGACCCGCCTCAGGTGTGCAAAGCACCCATCCCCAGCAGATGCCCTCCCTACAGACACCATACCTGATAGTCAAAGGTCCCTGGCTGCTCCCTCAGGTCTTTGGGGGCCCGAAGGTCCTCCAAGCTCTTGGCCTGGCCCAGCGGCTGCAGGGGGGCCTCCACGTCCAGGCTGCTGAAGACGTCTTCCAGAAGGTCAATGCTGGCAGCCCTGTCCGGTGGAGCTGGGGCAGGCCCCAAGGGCTTCCGCGCTCGCTGCTCCGGACTCTCCACCTCATCGCCGTCTGCACTGTCTGACTCCTTGAGCGTCCGATAGGGCTGTGGCCTGGGAGGAGACAGAGCAGGCTTGATCCTCCCACCCACGGCCTTCATGGGAGGAACGAGTAGCTCCAGCCCGTGAGAACGTGTAGTCCTTGAAGAGGAGAGGCCCAGGAGCCTTTGGGACACGAGTGTCCTGGGGTCCCCACGAGGGCAAGCATCTGGGTGGCGGTGAAGGTGCAAGCTGGACACTCTGACAGACCTGGGGCTGTGACCTCGGGGCAGTTGCTTTGGCTGCTCTCACTCACAGCCAAAGGGACCCACTTTGTTTCCTACAAACCACGGGTCCTTTCACAAAACTGGCTGGTGGGCTTGTGAGCCAGTCAGATAGGGTGTGGGAACTGCAGCCGGCAGATGTGTCCTGCTCCCCCCACCTGTTTGGTGACCGACAAGTAGCTGCAGAGCCCGGTCCTGTGCACACCCAGCTCATGGGGACACTCTCCAGAGGGCAGCACCCCGGGACCTTCAGCTGCTGCTGACCTTGGCTCCCATTCTGGTCGTCCCATCTCTTGTCACTTAACCTCTCTGGGCCTCAGCTGCTCAGGTGGTGGTGGTGACTACATGAGCCAACGTGGTGCCTGGCACACAGCAGACACGCAGAGGCTGGTCACAGCATCACTGACCCACCAGTGAGCGTGGCTGCCACTTGGGCCCCGTGCTAGCAGCTTTCTGTGCATTCACACTCAAAACCCTACAGCCGACCCAGGTGTGGGTAACAAAGGGTCCCACTTGCCTTCGTTTCCCACTGACCTGAGCCCCAGGGCACCACTGGGTACGCGGAGAGGCTGAGCCTGAGTAAAACGCTGACCTCTGGTGGAGCGAGGGCAGGAATTGCATCTTGCCTCCTCTAAGCCCTAGGCGGGGCTGGGGGTGGCCCGGGTCGGGCAGAGACACGGGTGTGGTGCTGGTAAGGTGGGGAAGGGCGCCACCTGCCGGCCAGGAGCAGGCCTGCGCCGAAGGCCCAGGAAGGAACCATGGCGGGGACAGACTCCCAACTACCAGCAGGGACGCCATCAGACCGTACTGTCCCCCTGCAACGTGCAAGCAGCTGTGAAGTGGACTCCCACCTCCACGTTAGAGACAGGAACTGTAAGCACAGAGAAGTCAAATAACTCAGCCTCTGGCACAACGCAACTGGGAGAGATGGACATGGAAGCCCAGTTTGAGGGACTTCAAAAGTCCCTCCCTCCCCCACTCTGAGGGATTAAAGACCTTTTAATAAAGTTTGAACACCATGAGCGGGATAAAGAAAATTAAGTCATTGTGCTTCTTAAACGTAAGGAGATAGTGTCCTTTTTAACTTATTTTGTTGAGTTAGGATGGGCCAGTTCCTTTTTTTGACACACACACAAAGGCCTGCACTCTGAGGTAATGGGCTAAGAAAGTGAACATTAACCATTATTTTTTATTATTATTTATTTATTTTGAGACAGAGTCTCACTTTATTGCCCAGGCTAGAGTGAGTGCCGTGGTGTCAGCCTAGCTCACAGCAACCTCAAACTCCTGGGCTCAAGCAATCCTGCTGTCTCAGCCTCCCAAGTAGCTGGGACTACAGGCATGTGCCACCATGCCCGGCTAATTTTTTCTATACATATTAGTTGGCCAATTAATTTCTTTCCGTTTATAGTAGAGATGGGGTCTCGCTCTTGCTCAGGCTGGTCTCGAACTCCTGAGCTTGAACAATCCGCCCACCTCGGCCTCCCAGAGAGCTAGGATTACAGGCTTGAGCCACCGCGCCCGGCCAACATTAACCATTATTAAATAATTAAGGCATCAGTTAATTCAAAGAGAACGTGATGGGGCTGGGCCTTGGACTTGACCTGCTGGGCTCCTCGGTGAGAGCTGGGTGTTACCCAAGTAGGGTGCCTTTTCCTGCAAGGTGATTTTTAAGTTGACACATGGATAAACATTTCTTATTCCAATGGTTTTGTTTTTATTCTAATTAGCAACAGAAATAATAACTAATACATTAAACCTATGATATCATAGATATTATTTCTTAGGACAAGGCTAATTTTAAAAAATTTTTAAAGAAAAAAAATCTGGGCATGGTGGCTTATGCCTATAATCCCAGCACTTTGGGAGTCTAAGGCAGGAGGATCACTTGAGGTCAGGAGTTCAAGACCAGCCTGTGCAACACGGTAAGACCCTATCTCCACAAAAATTTAAAAGATTAGCTGGGTGTGGTGGTGTGCACCTGTAGTCTCAGCTACCCGGGAGGCTGAGGTGGGAGGATCACTTGAGCCCAGGAGTTGGAGGTTACAGTGAGCTATGATCATGCCACTGCACTCTCGTCTGGGCAACAGAGCGAGGCCCTGACTCATAAGGGGAAAAAAAAGTCTAAGGAGAAAGATTCAATGTACAGAAAAGGTGGTATGTGATGGCTTGGGCGACACTGACTTAGGCCACTACTTTCTAATTGAGGACATCAGGAGGGGATTGATTTGCCCGGGTCCCAGGTGACCTGGTGTCAGGGGAGGGCCAGGACCCACCTACCGTGTAGGGATAGTGGCAGGAGGCAGCACGGTCTGCGGTTTATAAGGTCCCTAGAGGAACCCAGGGGCAGGGACTTGATGCAGGGGACTTCCGCTGGGGTTTGGGAACAGGGAGGGCGTGAAAGGGGGTGTGAAGGGGAGGGAGGGAAACGCATTTCCTCTTCTGTGAGATGGCTAAAACGATCACTCCCTGGAAGGCTGTTGTGAGCGAGCGCTGTGGGCGTTCAGCAAAGGGCAGTTTTCCTTCCCTTAAACGCTCCCATGAAAAACATGCAACCTTGCTAACAAATAAAAACAGATAAAAGCTGTCTCTCTGCTCAATCCCAGCTCTGAAGAACTTGTGGGTGGAGGGGCAAGAACTGGCAAAGAAAGGAGGACTATAAAAGCTTAACTTTTGGCGGGGGGGTGGGAGGATTGTGGGTGAACCCTTTTTTCTTTTTTAAAATTGCTATTTGTAATTGGTATGAGGCTTAGGCTATAAATAATAATGTTAAAAATTATCTTTAAAAAGTCAGGCAGATCAGAACATTTGGGTATGCTGGCATTAATATACACATTCACAGTGATACACACAATATCACTCCTCGTCTCCATGGCTTTCCAAGATGTGCTGAGATAAACAAGGACTTGAGGATCACTAACTGCATTAATAGCGAAGCCAATTTTCCCCTCGTAAGGGGACCCCTGCTGCCGTCTCACCCTGTCACCCAACTCCATCGTCACAGCCCCTGTAGGGCAGGCAGAATGATGCCCTGAGAGGAAGAGGAGGCACATGGAGGTGGCGTCCACCCTGCACATTGGCACCGGGGCACTGGCAGGCAGCAGCTCCAAACACCCCTCCCCCCCATGCAAGGGCAAGCAGCACCCCCCCCACCACCACCATGCAGCCCCGAGAGTCACCAAGCCATGCTCAGGGAAATGGAAGAAGGAAGGAGAGACCATTCAAAGGGAGCAGAGAAGAAAAAGCTCTCGGTGAAGCCAGAGCTCGGGCCCTCTTCCCGCTGGCATTCATCGTCAGAGGAGTCTTCGGAGAGGAAGACCGCATAGTGTCTCAGGGGCTTTACCAGGCTGGGGGGCAGAGGAAGACAAAAGAGAAGAGAACAGGCAGTTAGGGGCGCCCTCGGGACTCCTCCACGTGCGGGTGGAAGGAGGGCTCTGGGCTCCGTGTCTGGCCCTGGCCTCCCTCTGCCAGCCCGTGGTGGTGGCTCCTGGGAAAAGGCCTGAGGGTCCCAGATGGAAAAGAAACTGTGGATTTGCCACGTGTGCCAAGAGCCTCAAACTCAGGATCCGTCATCTCTGACCTAGTGGTTACACTTCCATTTGGATAACTCTGAATGTAGCAAAGAATTACGCCCAAAGATGTCCATTACTGCTGTTTATAATATTAAAACATGAAGCCACCCGTTTTCAGCAACAGGAATCTGTGCAGTGGCTGAATGTTGTCTCCCCATTGACAAAACATTTGTGAAGAATCAGGACCCAGAACTGCAATTACACGGCACTCTCTCTCCTCGACTTATGGGAAAATGCATAGAAAAAAGACAGGAAAGACACGTG